>JANTOQ010707118.1:0-10066 GCA_027564595.1 Bythotiara depressa | reverse complement strand
GAACCACAATAGTATTTTATCAGTTGTTCTTCGGTTACATTGGAATCTGCAGCTAGAATAACATCCATTTTCCAATAGGAAAAGTGTTCTGACAGAGGTTTGTTGTTTAATGTTTACCGAGAAGAAAGTTACACGGACAATACCTCGATCATCATTGCAATTTAAAAGGTTGTAAAACTGCCGGCAAAATAGGTGGCCGCCCGAGTTAGCGCCAGTTTTCTGTTCACCTTGGAGAGAGTATATTTCGCAGACCAAATATTATGACAATTATTGGTCAGCACAATTTTAAAAGGTGCCAAAACTTGCAGTTAAATAGGCGGCCGCCCGAGTTACCTCTTGTTTTGCCCCCTATCTGAAGTACTCAATTAAGTTTCAAAGATAAGGCAAGTTAGGCGGCGGCCGCCTGAGTTGCTGCTGGTCTTATATAAGGACACGACATGGATCTCCAAACTCCAATTGTTGCAGGTGATACCATTTCGAAATTGACGCACATTTATTGTGGTTTTTGTTCAAACTTTTATAATATTTATAAAAATAATTTTTTTTAAATCAAGTCTATTTTGATACAACAGTAAACTAGAGAAAAAAAAATTTCTAATGGCCAGCAGCTTCCTCCTGAATTATTTATGTATCTTTGGTGCAAGAACAAATCTCCATCTTCTTTCCATTGTTTTTGTGAGACGAAATAATGTATTGCGTAATGTTATAGACATCCAGAAGGGAAAGTAAATTTGCTGTATTATCTATTTTTAAATATGTCTTTATTCGACATTTTTAATTCGCGCCATCCCTTCAGCAGTGTGCATGGAAATCAATTAGCAGCCACCTGTCTAGTGCCCACGATTCAAAAGCGCAGCGTTTTTTTTTTTTTACCACGGATGAATATTCATGGAATATATTTTGGAAGGCTTGCTTAAACACAGTTACACAAATAGATGCTGAGTTTCTCTTCTCATTTTCACGATATTGAATTCCTTGTAATTTCTGGAAATCTCGAGGTGGATTTCCACTCCAACAAATTCTCTGCGGAACGGGAATTCTTCAAAATTGCGCCTGTGCAATATAAAATTCAGTGCTGTTCTTGTGGAAAAACAGACTTTCCGTGGAACAGATTTGGAAGTTGATCTAAAGTTATTCAATGTGATTTTTTTCCGCTATTCCCAACAAATTGTTTTTCAACCAATCAGATTTTTCCTTTTTTAAATAAATTCATTATTTATAAAAAAAGACTGCCATATTTGTTCTCTTCGTGCTTATTGCACCATTCAACTATGCTTAAATTTACAGTAAAAAAAACCGCTGTTCGTTGATGAATAAGAATGATACTTTGGTAATTAATTACCGCTGCTCTATTCTCATAACAATAAAAAGTCAGTCACCCTCAACAAACCTTTTGCTTCAAATTGTTTTAGCACGCGCCAATTTTAATTTAATTTTCAATTCATCAACTTCTTTTCCATTGTTGTGTTTTGTTTTGTTTTGTTTTGTTGAGTGTTTTATGTTTTGTGTTTTTTTTTATACACGCGAGCAATATTTTAGACTGACCTTGGTTGCAGATAGAAAAGTGTGTGCACGGAATGGGAGCATACGATCTATAGTTGGTAGGTATGAGTGGTACTAATTTATTTTTTAACCACAACTGGAGGTGATGGAACATAAAACTGTCTGCTGCTTTTATTATTCTATTAACCGATTTGGTATGACGTTATCAAAATGAAAAAGCGTATTTCTAAATATCCTGTGAAGAAATGGTGTCATATTTGGATTTCTCGGGTCAAAATTAGTAAAGGTGGTCAATTACTGTTCTAGAATAAACTGGATTCCAAAGATTTATTTTTTAATTTTATAAGGCCGTCAAATTAAATACTGGCTGAAAACCTTTCTCCCAGTGGATAATTTATGGTCAAACTCTTGTAAAAGTCCAAAACTTCAAATAACCATAAAATTATTTCTAAAGAAGTTAATGCCTTGAAAATCGAGACTAATTTTAATATGGAGGATTTCAATTTTGGTTCTTATTTTGCCAGAAATAAAGTTACAATTATTTTTCTAACAAACCGAATCGGAATAGCGTTTTTTAATTCAAGAGAAGGATATCAGGTTCAAAAATACAAATATGTGGAATTTCCATATAATATTTCTATTCCATAACACAGTAGTATTTTTATACTTTTATTGTGGGAAGAAAGGAATTAAAAATATTAGTGTTATCTCTTAAAAAAAGTTAAAATCTGATTTTGTGGCTGAAGAGTATTGTGTGTTATACCTGTACACAGGGCGGCGACGTTTTAAAGTCAAAACTAATTTTAGATCCATCTAGCAACGTAAACGTAACAATCGTGGACAATATATTACCACTTTTGGATTTTCAGAAGCAGTCAACGGAGGTGTTCTAGGAATCAGGTGTTCTGAAATGCCAGGAAGGACTATTTTAGTAAAATTTTATAAAGTTGATCAAGTCTTTTAGAACACCTCCATTCCCCAGGAAGACGTTTCTATTTTCCTAGAACACCTAAATTCGCCAGGAACAAATCCTTTTTTCCTTAGAACACCTCAATCTGTCAGGAACTAAAACATTTTTTCAAGCGTAAAATTATGTTTTCTTAGATAGAACAGCTCAATTTACCAGGAACAAAATTATTTCTTCCTAGAACACCTCTTTTTGCCAGGAACCTCCAAAATTATTTTTCTTAGAACAGCTCTATTTACCAGGAACAAAATTATTTCTTCCAAGAACAACTCATTTTGCCAGGAACCAAAAATGTTCTTCCTAGAACACCTCTTTTTGCCAGGAGAGGAAAATAATTTCTTAGAACAGCTCAATTTTCCAGGGGAGGAAGTAATTGTTCCTAGAAAACTTGCTAGGGAAGGAAACCCCTCCAGAACAGCTCTTTCTTAGAACACCTCCGTTGGCTGCTTTCGGATCTTTCACATGAAAACACAAAAGCAGCTGTGATCCGAGTCTGCGACAGGCTTTGGGATCTAAATCCGTATAAATGTCAAACATTTCTTCTGGGCTTGTAGTTGTTTTTTTCCAAGATTGTAGATGTTGAGCTTGGCAGAAGAATTCCACAAGTATCTGTATTCATAAATTCGATAACATGCGCACTGTTTTGTTACTTCAAGTTCTACCAAGGTGCAGTACCTTGGTAGAACCTGAAGTATACCTCAGTTACTTTAGTTCTGTCTGGATTGAGGTAATCACAAATCTTTCAGAAATTGTCAACCCTTGAAGAACGTTAACTTAATTGGGCCGTCTTCATTGTTACGTTTTTCGCCCGTGTTCATTTTTTTAACCCTCACTGTAAAAACAACAAACCTGCAGTAAATGTTTACTGATTTGTGCGTGGTTCATTAATTGTGTCGGTAACCTCAAAACATCCCCCGGAATCTCAAAGTTTAAGTAGAGAAATATTTTGAATAAGAAACATTAAATACCATGGCATCTTAGTGTTATGATTAATTTCTATAGGATTGCTTTCCAACATGCTGTAACCACTGATGTAATTTCTTTTATGTTTAACAGAGCGCAACTAATGGTATCTACACGCTTAAAAAATATCTTATTGAATTTTATCAATACGTTTATTGTTGTCTTAGGAATGTTAAAAAAGGTATCTTAACGTAGGCTTTTAGTATTTAATCAGTGACTCGATACTTGGGCGCTGATGTGTCACTAACAAACCTTGTGGAAAAAGGGAGCAAAAACTGGAACGAATCTTTGAAAGCGTAAGTAATAACCTATAGAAACGTCATTTTATAAATTGCGTGAGGAGAAAGAAAGCATATTATTAATAACTCATGCACCAAATAGATGAAGCTTGAAATAAACGGATGTATGATCCTCTATTCACCTATTCTATAAATTAGTATTTCACTTCTGCTTGTCAGTTGTGGTAGCTGATTTGAATTATGCGCCGCTTCCTGGTCCACTAATATCCCTATTGAATAAACTCGTTAACTAAAATTGCTTTTTGTTAAGTGATTTTACCTTCGCAACATTAGTCAACCCTGACTGAAAATGATATATATTTATGATGAGTCGGATGCTACCATAGTTTAATAACTCTGTTCGCGTGTGTTGACAATTCATCATAAACATAAAGGTTAGACTGCCTTTTAGAGACGTGGCTAATTAATTCATTAACGCGCGTACATGTAACAATTTCCTAATTAACATACAGGGCAAATATTTATTAGGCTCCCTTGTGTTTTTAAATTTAATTTAAAGCAATTTGCTCTGAGCAAGCATCTCCGAATTGAAGTTTGGCGTGTAATTTGGTTTTAACTCCAACGAAATATGAGAAAACTAACGTTGGCTAATAAGGCTGTTTTTGAAAGTTCAAAACATTTTTAGTGCTGATACAAGCATAGCTTGTTTTTGTCATGTGACTGAAATAACATGCCACACAAATAGGTAATGAAACTTGCCAGAATTTTTTTTGGATTGTATTGTATCCTAAATACACAGGTCCGTTCTTTCCCTTTTTCTATCCTTCTTGATGATGATATTCCCGTGGGTGATGGAATCGAAAGTCTTGTTTTTGATTTGTTAAGCGTGAATCAGCAGTATGCAATTCGTAAATCGAGTTTTGTCATCCTCGTCAAGCAACGAACACTCTATCCCGTACAAAATATGGTATTTGTGGCTTTTTTGGTGCCCCTTTCGTTCTCAACCTCTCTTCTTTAAAGTAAAATAAAAGTAAACAGAAAAAAGCGCTTAAACTTAACATTACTAAAATGCTTTCACCAATGCCGCTCTTCGTTTTTAATTTTTCATGAGATGAAGATCTACGGGAATATAAATAGAGTGTGAAAACGTTTTAACATTATTTCAGTAAACACATAAAGAGCTCATTTCACAGAACAGTAGAACATCACTTAGAACACCTGTTTCCTAAAAAACAGTACCCTGTCCCTCCCGCCATTTCTTCGGTCTCTCCATCCATGCGATGCAGCCGCCGCAGGAAAAGACGGAGAATCGGGCCTGTGTTAATCCACGGTAAAAACACACCATCCCATTGGCTGCTTTCGAAGTGTGTTTTAAGACTAGGCTTTCCTCTCTTGGAAAATTGAGCTGTTCTAACACCAGATCATCTATTTTCCAGGCATCTTTTCTTCCTGACAAATGTGGCAAGTGTTCGTTCTAAGAGAAGTATTCTTTCCTGGTAAAGTTAGCTGTTATGGCACTATGTTTTCCATGTTCTGGCAAATTACTAAACTTCCAGGAAAAATTAGATGTTGTAAGAGAAAATATATCCTGGAAAAATGAGCTGCAATAAGGGAAATAGTTCTGCTTCTTTGTAAATAAAGGTATTCTAAGGAAGCTAAAATTATTTTCTTAAATTGCTCCAATAATAACTCCCTGGCAGTTCTGGAAGTTAAGAACACCTGTTTTCTTAGAACACCTCTGTTTGATGTTTCTGACACTTCACTCCCCTAAGCAATTTGTGTGATCAATAAAAATAACACAAAATGTCAAAAAATACTATGCAATTCACCTTCCTTCCCATACGCAATAAAATCGGATAAAATTAAATATATTCTGCCTTGCGCAGGATTGTTTTCACAGAAACACAAATAATCATTGTTTGTTCAGTCAAGATATTTATTTTTAATATTTTCAAAACATTTTCATAACAAATTATTTTTCCCATTGTTTAGTACAACATAATCAGTTTATTATGTATGCGTTCAATTGTTTACATTATCTCCATCAAAAGTTTAAGTATATCTCCTCAAATTCCCTTTCATCTCTTTCGTTCCTAGATTAGATTGTTCTAGTTGGAGGTCATCTAAAGTTAATTGTTCATCAGACCAGAAAGAAACGCCTGACTGCGGAACAGACAAAAATTTCAACAGATAAATGGTCACTCGAGCGAATACGATAAAATGGAAATTTTCAAGCCTCAGCGATCGCCATTTGAATTGGAAAATGTTGATAAAAGAATGGTTAATGCAAACAGCATGACACATATTATACCGGTGGAAAACGGCAGAGTACCGTTCGATATTGTTCACCAATCAGTGGAAAACCAAGTTATACATGTAACTAGTCTCGGCACACCACTTCAATTAAAAAAGGGCATTGGCCAGAAGAAAGTTGGCGCACAAGAAAGTAGGCACCTGTTTAATTTTTAATTTTGATCTAACATAAATATTAATGAGTTCTCACACGTGTTGTACATGTTTTTTACATAATGTTGTAGTATGCATGCAGAAGGTTAGTTAAAGTACAATTTACAGTTATCGTTAGCTAGCTAGCTACTTGTGTAAGGAGAGTTAATAGTGAATACTTGAAGCATCGATGTTACATTTCACAGTTAAAAGCTAGCTACATGGTCAAGAAATCTCTTTAAAGTTTTTGTAAAGAGGGGAGTTTTTATTTTATACTGTCAAAATCATATCATTAAAGTACATAAGCATAGGCTAGCTAGCTATATTGACTATCTAGCTAGCTGTTTTAGAAGTCCTTCATGATGCTCCAGAAAAAAATAACAAACATGACTGTGGAAAGCAACTTACTTCTCAAAGTGCCTTTTAAGTCACACAGTTACTGTAATTGAAGAATTTTCAGCAGCAACAGTTTTCCTCTGTAAATAAAGAGGACTAAACAATGTACACAAAGTTGATATTTCTGTAGCTATATATATTAATTATCTTGTTGTTATTCTCCAAAGTTGCTGTACTAACCATGTTCAATCTTCCAAAGTAGACCATGGTTACATAACATAGAAAAAAAGACACAAAATAAACGGTGGGTGCGTTTTGCTGTGCACTGGTCAGTGCTGGTCACTATATTTTTTTGATGTCATGAAAAAGAGAGATTTACTGACTGTGATGTTTGATCTGTTCTCCCTTGCAGAGTCTATTTCAACAATTGCTTTGTCAGATTAACTATACAGAAATTCATAGAGCAGAGAGATCACGTAAAAAGCCTCGACGATGACAATTAATTAGTTTTTGAATGGAGACTGGCAACTATGGTAACGAGACACAATTTGTTTCTGTCGTCAGTTGGCTTTCAAAACATTACAGTAAATATAGCAGGCCCTATGACACCACGACGGGGGCTGGGGGGCTGCCCCACACACACATTTTTGCAAAGTAGTAAATTATAAAATTGAATATAAAGAAAACATGGTTTTGATTGTTTTGGGGGTAATTTCAATGTTTATTTCATGCCCAGGCAGCCCCAGAAATCACTGAAATAGCACATAGAGCAACTAGATTTAAAAAATTTCTTCGCCCTCCAACCATGGAAAAATTTTTTTTTGAGACATTGTTCCAACTGTAGTCCTTGTGTTCTGAATTTGCATGGCAAGTTTTTTGTCTCCAGTAACATAAGACCATTATTGGGAAATTGTTAATTGTTAATTGTTTATTTACAAATAGCTGCCAAGTATTTAGTGTAGCCTAGGCCTTGCATTCTTTTGGATTCCAGACTACAACAATAAAAACGTTATGAAAGTCACACATTGCTGTTAACATTACTAGTGAGTTTTTTTTGGAAATTTATATATACTGTAATGGATTTAAAATTATTAAGAAATAACTCTGGTGAACAAGTAATTTAAAGACTCACAGGATACACTGTGAGTCTTTAAATTATATTTTCAAAATACAGTAGACCTGGTCTGTAAATCGCTATTACTTCGATGGTAATGAGAAAACATAAACAAAATTAAAAAGACTGCGTTGTGTCTCCTTGCTCACTTGAGTAAAACTGCTCTTTTTATGCTTTAAGCAAATAAATATTTAACAAATGATGAGATTAGTACAGCGTAAAAACAAACTGCAAGTAAGATTACATATACATTCATCACACATGTTCAGTATTTTAAAAATATTTCGATTTCTTCGAATAATTTTTATATATAAAAAAGTATATATATATATTCTGAATGCTGGATAATTCCACTATCTAACTACGTAGCTCTTGTTAACTTAGCCTGTTGTGGAAAGTATATAAAATATTGAACTTATTTTTAAGCGGTTAGCTTAAAAGAGCTCCCAAGTCCCCTCAACATGATTTTTTTCATAAAAAATATATCATTCAAAACTTCATTCTAAGGACATGTTCAAAGATATGAGGCACAAATGTGAACATGGCAAAAATACTAAAAAACACTATTTTGCTCATAAAATTATAATTATGTAACAAATAAATCCCTAATTTTTCAATTAGCTGTGGACAGCTGTCCTGCATACACTGGGTTGATTTGTTTGTAAGATTAAATGAGCTGTCCTGCTTACACTGGGTTGATTTGTTTGTAAGATTAAATGGTTTCAATACATATTTAAGTATTTTGTGTGTTGTGAGTGAGTACAATTGAAAACTTTATAAAAAATCCCAATGCTCTAACTCAAAATCTTCTGATGAAATCTTCAGCGCATAAATTTGTTAGAGAATCCAATGACAAACATGGATAAAAAGTAACAACTTTACATCTTTTAAGGAGCATTATCTGAAAGTATTGAAAACAGGTTAAAAATGCAGCAAAACAATTTTTTAATTTCATGAAATTGACATTTTGGATGGTGAATTATGTTTTTGTCTTCAATTCATTGGAATGATAAAATTGTAACAACAAAATGAAATCTTTAATGGATAGTAACTGGCAGCGTGTTTTTTGTTATTCATTTGTTCACTTGTATATCTTGGCTCATTTTTACAATCACCCATCTAATAGGAAACAAACAGAAACAAAACAGCTTTACTCACACAAAACAAACAGGTAGTGGTGTTTTTCCATGAGAATGAAGTCGAAACTTGTTATCATTCAGTTGGTTTTTTAAGACATTTTAGTGTATTTATATCCAAATAGGATAAAGGAGGAGTAAGGGGAAATAAGAATAAGCACCTATTCCTTCCAGTTCAGAAATTCTTTCTCGTGACATTTTTAAAGTTTTCACAATTTAGTGTACGTAATTTCAAAAGTTTACATTCTTACCCATTACTACTTTTGTGTTACATTATCACAGTTTTAGTTTTCTACAATTTGCTCATATAGCATGCTGTTACAAGGGATACTTGCTTTGGTCAAATATGGCAGTTCATTTCACAAAAACTTAGTTTTGAATACAAAAATTTATAAAACGTTACACAAAAGTCAGTGGGTGCATTTTGCTGAGCACTGATCAGTGCTGGTCACTATATTTTTTTGATGTGATGAAAAAGAGAGATTTACAGACTGCGATGTTTGATCTGTTCTCCCTTGCAGAGTCTATTTCGACAACTGCGTTGTCAGATTGTTAACTATGCAGAAGTTCATAGAGCGGAGAGATCACGTAAAGAGCATCGATGATGAGAATTAATTAGTTGGTGAATCAGGCCTGGAAATTTGCTTTTGTTGCGAAAACGAAAGTTCGTTTACCCAAAAATAGCGATTTCATTCGTACATAAATGATTGTTTTCGTTTACCTCGTTTATCTAATCCTCAAATCTTTACAAACGATCGTTAGCGTAAAGAAGTTGTTTAAATATCATTAACAACGCCGAGGGGATTCTTAATATTTTCAGGTGTAGTAATCATAGGAGCAGTCTTGGTCATGAATATTTAGAACTGTGGGTGGCAAGTCACACACCATATCCTCTGGGCACGTGCAGTAAAAATCATTAGGCTATAGCCCTTTTTTTAACATAAGAATTATTCGTTTATATCTTGTAAAATCGCGGCAAAACAGTTTTTAAACGTAAGAAATCTTCGTTGGTAGTACGTTAATCCGCTGTAAAAGCCTGTTCTAGCGAAAGAATTCTTCGTTCGTAGCACATAAAACTGATGTAAAAGCCTGTTCTAGCGTAAGAATTCTTCATTCACATCATGTAAAATTGCGGTAAAACAGTTTTTTAACGTAAGAATTCTTTGTTTGTAGCCTGTAAAACCGATGTAAAAGCCTGTTATAGTGTCAGAATTCTTCATTTATATCATGTAAAATCGCGGCAAAATGTTTATTAACGTCAGACATCTTCGTTCGTAGGACCTAAAATCGCGGCAAAACAATTTTTTAATGTAAGAAATCTTCGTTCCTAGAACGTAAAACCGCTGTAAAAGCTTGTTCTAGC
>JANTOQ010707007.1:0-10066 GCA_027564595.1 Bythotiara depressa | reverse complement strand
TTGTGTTTAATTTCAAATAAAAATGGCAGCCTAAAGTCACATGATTTTCTTGCTGATGTCAGCATATTTTTACTGAATTTTTACTGAATTTGGTTATGACAAAAAACTAGATGATTAAAAGAGGTTATGACAAAAAAACCGATAGTAGTAATAATGTTACTAGGGAATAGAAAGTCTGCCGATGGAATAGTCAAATTTATCAGTTTGCTAGGAGAGCTCTATTTGACAGCACTGATGACATACCTGTAGAACACCTATAGAACACGTGAGTGAATAGGAAAGTAAGTCATTCGCTGTTGATCTATACACATAAGGGTTGGTTCATGTTTTAAGAGAGCATTTATATCCAAGTGGGAACATCATGGTCACACGACGTTGAAACAACTTTATATCAACGTCTTTAACTTTATTCGACGTTGAAAAGACGTTCTTTGACCATGATGTAACCACTAGGAAACACTGATATTATGTATTAAATATAGCGTAATTTACCAACGCTTGATTTCCACAATCTGTAACGTCGTCTATCTGATGCCATTTTTAATTTCGTGCATTGATTTGAAGCCATGCAGAAGCCATCACGTGTTTTATAGTCCCACATACAGAAGCGGCGGTTATGGTACAAGCACCAATTCTTGCATGCTTGTTCTGAGCGAGGATATACATGCTTTTCCAAACGTAGATTGTTGCACCACCGTCCACCAGCGTTTATTTTTGTCCAGCGGACTACAGAATACAACATACAGTTATTAATTATTTATATAAAAAATGTGAACAGTAAACAGATTTAACAATTGTGATTGGCCCAGACAAATTTATCTTGGAAATAAATATTGCATATTGATAATAGCTATTAACAATAGATATTTCCCGAAATTTAAATAAACCTTATTTTTATTAGAAGATAAAACATGGTACAGTTGAAAATTTCAAGTATCTACGATATGTAGAAGTTGTTTTGACAATTGTATACAGTCGGTCAAAGCTCTCAATTTAAAACAACTGTTTGTAGAAGAAAAATGGTACGTTTTTAACATCTTGAACATAAATACAACTTTTGACGGGCAAACCGATTCTGAAATTTTTATAAAAAGCAAATTAAAATTTTGAGTGACTTCACACAAATAGATTTCGGGAAAGATGTATTTACGTTGTCACTTCCCTCCAAGGAAATCTCTCAGTTAATGGAAATTCGACTTCCGTAGCAACGAAAATCCTTTATGGAGTTGTCATACATCGCTGAGAATCAAAAACACTTCAGTATAATCTTAGCGGGTTAGGATGCTTATCCATGGTAATTTTGCACGTGTTGGTCACATAATAACTAACGTCATTTAATTTGCTGATGAAACGTTTGAGGACTCCTTTATCCACTCTACTACTTTAGGATCATTGTAGCTTTAATGCGTAGTCATTAATATCACTGCAAGTACTACAAATACAAACATTATCTATACAGGGTTATTGTTGTCTATACAGGGTTGTTGTTGTCTACCCACTTAAATAAATTTTGTGAGATCGAAAACCTTTAACCCTTTAATGGAGAGTGTCCCCGGAAAGAAATAAAATCATCGCTCATTCCTTTGTTATTTTGCTTTTTCCAGGGGGTTAATTATTAAAAATATAATGTAAAATTAATTTGGTAAACGATGATAAGACCCCCAAGTTTCCTCACATAATTATACCAGGAGGTATGTTTATGACCCCCTGCTCTATCATTAAATCATAAAGGTTTCTAATGGGAAGTTTAATATAACCAGGAGGTATGCTTATGCATTAACGGGTTAATCACGTTATATTAAATTTTTCTCATTTCTTTAAAACTCTATGGTACGCACTAAATTTTGCCAAATGTCATTAAAAATAGGAACAAACTTAATACCGCAGTTGTACTCCGGTATTTCAATGAACCAGTTCGAAAAATCGAGGTTTTGGCGAAAAATGCTTTTGGTAAATAAAGGCGATGGATTGGGAATGCAGGTCTGCTGTAAACTACTATTGAGAGGCCAAAATATTTATCTGGATACTTTAAAAACTCACCTGGAATATTGCTTAATGTTACAGTTTATTAAAGATAAAGCACCAAAAAATTACTTAAACGGTCGGGAATGATGACGATGACTATTACAGTGGTTTTGTTTATATTTATTTGATAATTAAAATTCTGTACAAGTAAAATTATAAATTGCGGGGGTGGTATCACAATAAGACGGGGGTTGAATTTCGCAAAGTTTTCTCAAAATAAGAGTCATAATAAAGTTGAAGAGGTAGAAAATTTTGCAAAAAAAACTTAATCGCTTTTGTAATTAAGCACATTGAATTAGGAATTAACAAGTTTTACTTTAATAGAAGTATTAAAATAAGTTTGTTTTGTAAGAAGCTAAATAATCTCGTCTCTTCTTTACATTTATTTACAAATGGAAAAACTTTGAGACGCTACAATGTCTGTTGATGGAGAATATAGAAAATACCTAAAACGTTTCGCTTGGCTGCAACCATATCATATGACCATAGAGCCACCAGAAAAAGTAACACGGTGATCCCTCCATGGAACTTCATTTTGATTATCTCTTTAAAGATACACACCTGAAAAATAAAATAAAATTTTATACGTAGACTAAAAAGTGGCGATTCCAGCTCACATAATTTATATTGTTCTCAGAACAATAGAAGGTGTTTGAAATAATTGCCGGTGCTTTGTTCTCTAACCAATAGAAGTTCCTTTGGTCTACGGACAAAGTGACAAAGTTAATATAGTATTTTACAAGTGATGTGAAAGGGTCCTATGTGATAAAAAGGAAAATTCCTTGGTCTTAGGTACTTTGGTACTTTGGTACTGATTTCGTCGTGGTTATTCAGGACAGATAGAAAAGCGGTCCTGCTAGTGCTTCTAGTTGGTCCCTTTATGAATTTGTGACGTTATAAAATAAAAAGACCAGTGAAAATTACAACCTAAGTGGAGTCCTGGCATCAGCTAACCACATATTAGTCAACATCTAACCACATATACATCGTATATCGGTCCCTTGAAGGCAAAATAAGTAAAACACGAATGGAACCTGAAACTCCCGAAAGATCTATGGCCAATAATAGAAAGTGAAAGTATGGGCTTGATCTTTTCCTGGTTTCTCCTGATAAACCAAATCTCCCGATTTTCGTAAATATAGAAATATAGAAACATAATTACTGTTTTCATTATGATGATATCATACGAAGACCAACAACAACAAAAATAAAATGGTTAAAAATAATTTGCATTTACCAACAGTTCCCAACCTAAAATATGCAAATTACGTTAACCACTTAGGAAATGCCCTAGTAGCAGACACGATCCCAATATCGTGGTACGCCCCCATATTTACACATACTTATTCTATAGGTGTGGACAAAATATTTGCAACATTTGCCATTTTAGGCTCCTTTCTTGTTTAGCCCAATTTCAATTAAGTGCTCAAATAACTAGAACGGAATTAAGTTTTATCGGAAACCTTGGTAGAATTGCGTATTCCAATGCCTTTTCTTGAAAATCATCGGAAATTAATTGCTTTATCTTACTTCAATTTCCTGTGCGTACCAGGAAGACAGAATTAATCCCCCGTTCTCAATAATAAACACCTTTAACACTACAATGTCTGGCGTTTCCGGAAATTATTCGAATCTTTATTTATTTTCTTGCTGCTTTGCTTTTTTCAGTCGTGTAAATAATTGGAAATAAAAGGAATTATAAAGTTGGTAAAAGTTGATAAGTCCCCCTGATCTTTCATAAAATTATTAGACTTGCTATTAAGAAATTTACAATACCCAGGATGTGCGTCTAGACATTGAGGTAACGCCATTAAAAGCATCATTTTTTAGCACACAACTCATACTTTTCTGTTTCTCCTTGATTGTTTGCTTTAGTAATTCGAATTAGCAGTAGCAGATCTTTGTATCTGTTTCTGCAAACCTATATCAACATTATCTAATGGAAAACAACTAATAAAAATCATGTTTTCTTTCATAACAATTTATGCTAACAGTGTTTGGTTTCGTCGCATCCACACGTTTTGTACAAGTATTGTTTGTATGTGGCTACAACGAGAAAATATTGACTTTAACTTAAAGGTATTTGTATTTGTTTTAGCGTTACAAATAATTCGGAGAATGTTCATTATAGAACATGTTTAAGATGTGATTTCGTTCGTTCTCACAGCACCAAACATAACAAGAAAGCCGACCGGTAATAGAGCTTGTACTGTACTGTACTGGTGATGCGTACCCAAATAAAAACTTTCAGAAAAGCTGTAGTAATCATTTTGTGTATAAGCATTGTTGTTTGTAACGCGATTGTGTAAATATAGCAACGGTTTCTGATCCATTAATTCCAATATTAATTTTGACGTGGCAACCATTTTTTATCTTTTATTTCTGACATGCGCGATAAATACAAAGCGAAAGAAATCGCACTCAAGGAGAACAAATACGCAGGTCAAGAATTATGATCGCGCTGAGCTGAATCAGGTTCCTTCAGCTAACAACAAATTCACGGTTTTGCCAACGACAGTTTCTGAGAATTTGTCAAATTATCTGCAATGTACAATGTACAAATGATGTACAAGCTAAGCTCCTTTAAAATCAATTCAATAGTCGCTTCCACATTCCTCTAAACATTTCCATTGGTTTTTATGAAATACGGATTTCAGACAGATTCGTGTTTCTCGTCTAAAAATATACCGGTGTGGAAGATTTCTGATCCCTACAGAAATAAGAAGGGTTGTTTAGACTACACCACCTCCACGGCCAAAGCCTGCTTATATTTAATGATATTTATATCGCGCTATCCTTGTTATATTCGAACTTATCATGTTTCACCTCGTTCTGATGCAAAACCTTATTTTTCGAATAGCTATAGAAAGTCGTACGGTACTTACTTTGTGGTACTGAAATATTCAGCTTATATATAATTTGGGACGAGGAATCTGAATTTGAATTCCATTTTTTCATAAAACTAGATATGATCAAAATATGATATAATGAAAGATGTGACGGTGCACCCGGAAATGGATTATTAAACCATTGCTTACTTCTTTGCTCTTTTGTGTTTTCCAGGGTGTCAATCTTGGAAATAGGATGAAAAATATAGTTAACAAAAGGTGATAAGACCCCTTGGTTTTCATAAAATTAAAAGGTTTCTACTGAGCATATTCAGCGTAAACTCCTACATGTAATAGTTGATTATTGACAAGGTGGACATTTTCTATGAAATTATTTTCCAGGTAAGTATACATTTAACTGTACATAATGTTCTAATGCGTTGTAGACCCTTGTTGTATACCGCAACCAAAAAATCGGGAGATTTTCGTAATATTTCCCTATAATTAAATACTCGTTTGCATTTGGAAAACACTGGATTAGTGGGTCGGATCCAGGAGTAGGCTAAGTAGGCTTAAGCCTAGAAACAATTTAAGACTATCTACTAACCGAGTATTTAAACCGATGAGAATGTGTATATTTATAAAATTAAACTTTTAATCTCTGTGTAAGACAGGCCTTACGGTACTAAAAAATAAAAAATGCCGTATGTAAGTTAATAGCGAGTTGAGGTTATATGCTAGAGCAAAATAGATATCTCGTCAGGTTATTCATGGTTTAATTTTCCGAGTATATCTCAATCAACTTACTTTTTGTAACTCGCATGCAGGCTAGCCTACAGAGTAGGAAACTGTATGCGATAATTTACGCAATAAGAGCTATTATTTCTAAGAACGAAAGGTATGTATAAAACTTTTCTTACGAAAAAAAAGAGGCTTCTGGTGTTTGTGCTATGTTTACATAAATATGTTGGGTAAATACTCTTTTTATACTATATTACCAGTAAAAAATGTATTAAAAATGGATTGGATTAATGTTTTATTACAGGCTTGTGAGATATTGGGAACAATCTTGGAAACATCGTAGCTTGCATTCAGTTCAAAATTTTTAAAAATCGTTTGTTTAAGGTATGTTAAAAATTTGTGTGTTTAAGGGATGTTAAAGATCAACATTTAAAAAGTAGTTATGAGTTTGTATCCACCAACAAACGTCCAATGGAATTAAACCGTATTTTTAACGCGAGTAGGTAGGTAATCATATGAAACGATATGTATTGAGCCTACATACGGAATAATTATAGATCCAACACTGTTAGTGTAATAATTATACATCTGGGTATATAGAAGTTAGAAAGCTTAATTCCCACTTTCTACTTTTACCTTGTGCAGTTTGTCACTTTATTTCCTCGCTTCTTATTGGCTTAGCAGAAAAAAATTGTCGAAAGAGTAGGGTTTGTTCAATCTAATTTTTCAAGTCGCAGCACAATCGGGATAAAAGTAGCAAGTGGAAATTAAGCTTTAGTTAGTATGAATTCCGGAGATAATACCAAAAAATTGTTTTAGGTAGAAAGTAAATATTCGTTTCACCTGAAAACGTCTGAGTGTTCCAATGCTTCAACTTCTGATTGTTCTAAGACGCTGTTCAATAAATCTTTTAACGTAGTCTGTTGTATTTATACACTGATAATCATGTGATAGACGAAAATAGAAGTGAAAGTAAGGTTTCTTAGAACAATATATGAACAATAATATAAATATTTATCTACTAGCATTTTCTACCCACATGTACGTAAAACAACAATTTCGTTTCCAGGGTTATTTTTCTTTCAAACAGAAACCTGTATAAAATATTTCTTTATGATTATATTTTGTTACTTTTTCCTCAACTTTTCTCACAAAAGTGAAGTGTTCTCACAAAAAAGGAACGCAAGAACGGTAGCAGGTATTGACAGGAAATTGGGAAGATCGCGCACTATTTTTTTTTCTATTCTTCAAGTTAACAAATACACAGTATAAACATACTATAAAATAATAGAAAAATTAAAAACGAAAACATGGACAAACCAACAATCAACAGAACATCACAAAACTATAAAGAAAGCAGTTGCCTGAGACAAAATGATTAAAACATATCGCCCTATCACATTTTTGATTTAGGCCACTGATTATACAAACAACTGAAAGTAATGTCTCGTCAAACCTTTAACTCTGAATGATATACTTGATGATATTAGAAGGAATAATTAACTTATTAGTATGTATATTGAAAGTATCACTACCCAGGGCCGCCGAACCCATGGGGGCCACGGGAGCACAGCCCCCCCCCCCGTTTTCAATTATGGAAAATTGTGCCCTTTTAAAAATATTGAATTTCTCATTTACACTTTCCTAATTCACTTTATCTTCAGATATATATAAAAAATGACAACAAAACGGCTTCAATTGATCTTTATTGTAGAGTGTTTTAGTGTTTTTAGTGTTCTTGACTGGTGTTTTTCACGAAAAGTATCGGAACGTGATATTATTTGAGTGATCTGCTTATTATATGCAAAGCCTTCAACAAGACCAATGATGAGAAAAGTAAGATCCTCACTTATTCATCCGCACTGATTAACCATGATGTCTTCAGTAGCAATGAAGAAACATAAGATCTGCGTGTCTTAGGTGGCGTCTAATTTGAACAAGAAAATTCTCTTTTTGGATCATTACATCATTAACCCATTAGTGACTGTTGTCCCGGAAAGGTACAAAATCAATAGTCGTTCCTTTGTTATATTTCTTTTCCTAGGGGGATTATATTTAGACATAAAAGGTAATTAAAAGTTATATAGAAGCTGATAAGACCCCCTGATTCTTCATAAAATTATAATGGTTTTCAATACGAAAATTGCAGCAGATAGGAGGTATATTCATACATTAAAATGTTAAATGTTGTAGCATCTCTTGTGGAATACTATTTTTTTCAATTTGGCTGATTTCCCAATTAGTTATGATCACAATTGTCCTATCATATTTCTTATATAGACATACGCTGAGAACTTGGTTTTAAAACCTGTGGAAACGCTAAACCGTCAAAAATAACGAATTGTTTTATTTATTGTTTTTTATTAGAAAATTCAGAACGTGATTACTATAGTGTCGTATCAAATTCTTAACCCTTTGACTCCGAAAGACGCGTATATGCGTTCTTGTGGTACCGTTTGTCAGAGGGCTTATATCTCGAGAATGGAAGGACGCCAGCAAATGAAAGTTAGTGCGTTGTAATGTACGTCAAATTTCGCGTCTAATAGTGTAGTTTTAATGTCGTTTGCAGCAAAACTAGTGAAAAATTCGCACTTTTTTAAAATATACTTCTGAGTCTAAGGGTTAATACGAAACTAAAAGAGTAACAGAAAGAAAGTTAAAAGAGTAACAGAAAGAAAGTTACAAAATCGTTTATCATTCAGTGAACGTTGGAAAGTTACAATCTTGAGGAAAATAAATTGACCTTGTGCATTTTTATGTTTCATTGATAATTATCCACATTTACCTTAGTTACGCAGAGAATCAGGATGAAACTTTGTAAGTTCGCATATAAGAAAAGGTTTGATAAGTATTTGGACAAGATGCATACCATAACAATCTAAAAAACTACCTATGTTTGTTTTCTTGTCAGTTTCTAATCGAGAATGATCTGAAGTACCAATATCTACTTGAAACCTTGTTGAAAAATATTTCAAGGGGTTCATGTGAACATGACGACATAGAAGAAAACTGTTTTGTTAAGATATTTAAAATCATGTAAAACTGTTGGAAAGCCCATAAAAAATTAATTTTTCATAAGAACATTGGGTAAATAATAATGTCATCTGGAGATATGAGAAGACAAATATTCAAACATCAGGGGGTAAAATAATGAAACTTCCAATGCAAAACATTGCTGAAAGCCATTGAACTGATTTAAAAAGTGATAAAAAAAGTCTTACATATTTTGATAGCGATAATATCTATTGTTGTATATCGTGAGTTATCAAGCTCTACTTGTTCATGTAATAAGATTATATTTTACCCCCTGAAAAGTGTGGATGCAAAAACGATTTATTGTCCTAAATAACATACCAAAAATATTGAAAACCCTTGAAAACCGTTGCGAAACCGTCAATAAATGAAGAATATAATCTTCGGCATACCAAAAAAATATCAAATATATATAAAATAATATTTAAATATATCAGCTCGGGCATACAGCTTAACAATAAATAGAATAACCAGAAATTTAAACATTTTTAATAAGTAAACGAGATCGTATTTCGTAATTCTATATGGAGGTCATCCATCATCACAGTAAAAAAATTTATTATGTACAAAAGTTAAAAAAACATGATAAAAATATTAGTTACCTTGGTTATATACAAGTTAAAATGGAGGTGTTAAAAGCATTAATTGCGATGTTTTACCAGTTATAATAGTGGTTGTTTTTCTATTCTAGGTACGGCCAGTAACCAAGTACCATTTCGTTTGAAGGAGGGTATGTATATAGCATGAGAAATCCCAGGGTTGAATGGCCAAATCAAACATGTGTCATCAACTCTATCTATATAGTATTGTATCGCATTTGTTGTTTGTCTCTTGTCTGTCCTTGTACTGCTATTCCGTCATGTCTACTATGATTATATTTCGACATGCCTCATTTGTTTTATCTCTGTTATTTATTCTATTTTCTGTCTTATTCAACTTACTTCTATTGTTCTATTGCTAATAATTAGCTCGCCAAGCATAAGCGCGTGTCTTTGGTACGTAGATGAATCGAAGCAGCTACTGTATATTCGAAGTGTTTTTCCAAGGAACACGTGCTTCGGGATATATTTTCTTTTCTTTTTTGATATATTAGCCATTCTTTGGCTAATTTCACATCTTTTGGTAATTTAAAACGACAGGTCTGAGTTACTAAATTGCCGCTTTTGCGAGCAATTTATTAAAACGGGCTGGTTTCGTTTCCTTCCGTGTCAGCCATAAATTGACAAGATTTTGAGTGAAACTCGCAGTCGTAAGCCAAAATTTCGAGTAAAACTCGCAGTAAGACTATCATTCTTAATAATAACATATACTCACTTTAATGGCAAGTGGTCACGTGTTTTGTACGAAAATATGAATAAATACACCGCATAACACGTGATACATAATATGTGATGCATGTACGTAATACAGTTTTAACAAGCAGCCACACATTTTAACCG
>JANTOQ010706785.1:0-10068 GCA_027564595.1 Bythotiara depressa | reverse complement strand
GAGATTATAACGGATGTTTCGCGTTTCGTGATTACATTATAACGGATGTTTCGCGTTTCCTCCATAGCTTTTGATATAGACATGCAATAACAATATAACTTGGCCCAAAAATACTTGGGGGCAATACAAAACTTTTGGTCAAAAAATTGTTTTGATGACATCATCATTGCAATATTTCTAAATTTACCTACCATTTTACAAAATCTTCGTGAGTGTCTCTACAGGAAAAAATTAGATTTTCTATAGTTGCTTTCCACTATGACATAATTTGTTTACAAAATGGGAACTTTTGAAAAGAAAAAACCCCTTCAAGATGAGAAAAAAAATAATGCTGAGTTTGAAAAGAGCGCTAAAAAATTGTATGTACACCTAAATATATTCTACCACTTTTGTGCTATTTCTACGATTCCCAAGTTTCATTTAACTGTATTTTTTGTAAATATGGAAATCGAGTACAGCATCATTGTAAATTTGTGTTACTAAGAGTTTTATCAAACTTTCAAAACCTTTAAGGTAATGTTTATAATGCTACTGATACACACAAAAAGAATGGTTGAATTGACCACAAATCAAAGATCAAAAGGTGAGTCACAAACAACGTCATGTTTCCAAATTATCGTTATTTTGAAATTAGTGCAAAAAAAAAAGGATGAAAAGAATGAATACTTTAACAAAAATTGTAACCTTACAGATAATCTACGTTTATAATTATATAAGGTCCTGCATGTTGTTTACCTTTAGAACAATATCTTTATTCAAGATTTATTCAAGTTTATGATTTTAAATTTGATGGACATATTCAAATATAAATAAATAAATCCTAAAACTTGATTGGTTATTATTTAGCAATCAAGTCTAATTCTATTGTCTTAAATTTTTTTTTGAAATGTTTGATGACGAATAATTTTGTGCTGATCTCTGGCTGATGTAGTCACTTTACACAAAGAAGAATAAATCTTTCTCCGAGCAAGATTGTTATATAAAAATAGATTATCTTTAAAATGTGTATTATATACCAATTCACTGTAACAATTGTTTGTTGATTTATATGGTATGACTTTTGCAAGCCACCCATTTTAGTTAACTAAAACTCTAAGAGCAAAAAGATACACTTCTAAAATTTTCATATAAGTGTATATTATCGTGTCAATTCAACCCCAGGTTTACAAAAATAAATATAAGGTGGGATTACACTCCTTAATAACTACTGTATGGTCCATTAGTTAATGTATAGAATTTCATGTAAATTACACAAACAGAAAGGTATAAACATCGATTAGTTGCAAGGTTGTTAGCCACTTTAATTCAGTAAGACAAAAGAAGTAAAATTAAGTATCATATTAAGGCGCTAAACATGTATCAGTTGCATGTATGCTCTACGTTACAGGAATCTCTTTTAAATTTGGAAAGTATGTACTTACCTGCAGCCAAATATTTTCAACACCTGATTGTCGTTAAAAACTAATCTGTGAAATATTGACAATGCCAATTCGTATTCACTTGGATAGTCCATATCAATAACATAGAAAAGTCCCATGAACACTAAAAAACCTTGCAAGCAATTCATCGATAAGCCAAATGTTTTGTTTCCAATCAACAAATGTAGTTCTTATCAACAACTAAACCTGGTAATATGTTCTCTGGTCTTCTCATCTGCATTTGCTCTGGATCATCTGATTCCTAAAATAAGAGCAAACCTTAAAACCTAATTACCTGCATCTTGCTAGAATTGTCAAGAAATACTTATATATTACATAGAAATTATATTATTATTATATATTTTATATTAGAAATTTTCACTGGTAGTAAAAACATTTTAAATAATATATGGGGATCAATTGGAGATCGTTAGACATAATTTTAAGTGACAAAACATGTATGAATACTGGTTAGGAACTTAACACATTAACAGTAATGTTATTATTATTTTTATTTTATTTTTATATGTACACATTGGGCTTGCTCAGCTATAAAAAGTTATAGCAGTCATTATTGATTAAGTTTAATTTGTACAAGCAAAACCATGTCTTTTCAGACCACTCCCGGTAAAATACCTTTCCCAACAAATTTCAATTTAATTATCGTCACAGTCACTGTAGCAGCTTTTTGGTAAACATTTTTGTACGCATTCTTTGTATAGTAGGTAAACAGAGATTAACTTTTAGTAATTATTTTTAAATCACTACAAATGGGATTTTTAAATTTTTAGGTACTGCATTTACACTGCTAACAGTAGAAGAAACACCACTTGAAATTTTTTTCACCTCAATCAGTTGAAATAATAGTGTGTTTTTTCTTTCTGGTGTCTTTCTTCTTCTTCACCTCGCAAAACAAGTAATCAAGGACTGACAATATTGAAATCATTTTAGATTCGAAATTAAACGAATGTTTAAGGTTAAGTTAGCTCAATATTACAATGAGTTAGGCAAAAAAAAACAGTTTGATTTTCATTATTGCAGAGGCTTAACATTAAATCAATTATCGTAAATATAAAACAAAGTAAATTTTATACATAATAAGTAATAAGTGTACATGCAGCATGACCAGGTTTATGCTTGTTTGAATTCAAAATATCTGTAGAAACGTTATTACAAGGTACAGTATGCAGGGGCTAATACAGGATTTTTGTAAGACTTTGCTTCATCAGCAGCAGTGGTTTTCATTAGTAACATAACAACAATGAAATAAAAAAGAAATGTTTCTGGTGAAGTCAACACACAATCACAGGAGGGGGTAGGGGTGGAAGAATTGGTCTACTTATCTACATGGATTCACTATTAAATGTATCTGATGTTTGTAGTCAGCTAACAAAAACAATGTGCATATGCTTCAGGGATCGAAATAGCCGTCGGCTATCGGCGAAAGCCGATTCAATTTTACATTTAGCCGATACACTTCCTGTCGATATACCCAAAAAAAGCCAGCTCAAAATAGATTGTCTGTTTAAGATATCATCATAACTCATGATTGTTTGCCTTCTCTATTTAATCCCAACCCATCCCAAGTAAAAAATTATTGATTTACCCTATTTTGACGCCATTAGATCCAATTTAAAAGCATTGGTAAAAGGAAAAAATATAGGCTGAAATAGTCATTTCAGACGATGTATAAACGTCAAAATTTGTCGGGCCTCCGCCCTGAACACCGTTGGGAGGCTTAGAGCGCCCCCAAACCCGCCAGCTGTTAGGCTCCCTCACTTCGCTCGTTATCAAAACAGCCGATACGATTAATTTTCCTTATTTCGACCCCTGTGCTTACAACTTTCGCGACCAGCAGGAGGAATGAATCCATTTAAACTTGTCAATTTTGCAAATGCATAGTACACTAAACCATCTAAGGAAGTTTTCAACTTCCCTAGTGATGTAGAACAGAATGTCTTGTTTATGAAGTACAATATCCTTCTCACTTCATGGATGACCTAAAAACAAAAAAGTAATTCAGTTTTAGAGGCCAATTTCATCAAACTTGAAAATATAACCAACTTTTAATATCAGAAAAAACCTCTGTAATTTCAAAATATCATCATATTTAGTTTAGTGGTGTCCAGAGTAAGGGGTTTATATGAGTATTAAACAAGTCGGCAGGCAATCAGGAATAAATTTCATGCAACCTTAATTCTTACAAATTATTATGAAGAATGAGGGTTAAGATGGAAAAAACCTAAACCAAAAACTGCATGAGAACAAACAAAATGTTTGTAGTTGCAAACCTGCTTTACCCAGTTCAATAACTTGATTAAAACAAAAACAAATTACAAACAAAAAATGTTCCCTAACCTCTAATGGATGACTTTTCATAACTTGATATTCTTTCTCAATAATATTTAATCGGTTTTCAACACAGCTAGGTTGAATGGAATGCTTCCCTCTTTCAAAAGGTAGGTCCATGTAAAATGATATTGTTTGTGTTGTCGGCTTCCTTTTCGATATCACTTTTTGCAGCATATCTAAATTCCGTCAACCGAGACGTTATGATGAATACCCAATGGTGAAGCAGGAAGAGGTTGTGATAATGTTTCTTGGACATTTTTCAATAGGCTGTTGTATTCACTTGGTGCAGCCGCCAGTGTATCATTCTGCTCTTCCATTGCACTTGAACAAGTATCTATGCTGTCTGCCTCACAGACCTTCTTCTGCTCTAGTAGCTGCTGCTTGTAATATTTTGGTCACTGCAGTATTGAACCTTGTGTCTTTCTCTTTGGTCTGACATTCTGAAGTCGCCTCTTCATTTTCGTATAAAATGCATTCTAAAAGGATAAAGTTATAACTAAACAAAACACAATTATTGCCTTGCATTAGGCTTGACCAGGATATGCATCTCTTCATGTATATAATTTTGGACAAAAATCGAATAGCTTATTGCGATTTTATTTAACTGAGATCAAAGATGGGAGCGTATTCAAAGGCTAAGTTTCTATCTTTTAATTAATATGCAGAATGATTATGACAGTGCTTAAGGATACTGTATACATTCAGCACAAAATATTTTGATATTTTATTTTCAGGACCCCATAAAAGTTATGGTATTAAGTAATATTTGTTTTGAATAAAAAGTGTAAAATTTAATTTTGGTTACGTAGATAAATAGTTTTTCCTAACTTTTTCAGGCCTTACTACTACATTTTTACACAATGCAAATTATAAAGATTATAAACTTATTAGCGTGAATACACATTCTACTGATTTAAAATATAAAAACTTGTACCAATTTTATTAAAGAAAAACAAAAGCTTTAGAATGCAAAATAAAAGCTGTGGGGCCTATTATAACAGATATAAACATTCTTTGTACATTTCTGAGAGTGAGATGCGATTTAAAATGTTAATTTCTCGAAATATGAAAACTTGATGATGCAATAACTTCCAAGAGCTTCCATAAACTTCCAAGAGCTCCCATCACTGTACCAAAACATGCCAAAAATGATTTCATTGGAGAGATAATAAATTAAGATACAAAACCAATTTTTACAGGGTTGGAAATAACGGTTTGTGATTCACAAAATCTGGTAAGCTTTGTACATGGATTTAATGCAATGCTTGCTTTAAAACCTCTTACTTTAAAAAGCTTTTTAAGCATGCAGTGTTTCAGCTATCAATTGCAAAATTCTAAATTATACTCCTACACTCAATCCCAAAAATTAATTCAGAAAAATTTGCAATTTTTAGGGTCTTCAACCACAAAGATTTCTACCCTTAAGGTATATATCTTTTGACCTCTAACAAAATTCTCAATTATTGCACTAACCAGAACATTATCCAAATTTTCAGGTAGATGTGGAGATTAACAATATTATATTTGTAATCACAGTCCTTAGAACAGCCTTTTGAAACAAGTTACTATAAGTTACTATAACTTAATGTACACACAAAAACTTATTTTAATGTTAACATGATTTTACCATAGCCTGTCATTTTGATGTTTCAATGTGGAAATATCACAAGATCTACTTACTGTAGTTTCAACAAAAGTTTAATAACATTGCTTAAATCATTTTTTATAACCATTATGCTTGATCCAATAACTTTCATATCAACTTCCCTTCTTCCAACATTATGGTAAAATATTATAACACCTAAAATTATTTATCAAAAGACAAGCTAAAAACAACAATTAATTTGTTTATAACTGGACTAATGTTTACTTAGATCAAGAAGGTCAAGTTATTGAATCCTAAACGAGTGACATTGCCAGAATAAGTACCAGCAAATAAGTGTTTTAAGATTTCTAGCTATAAAAAATCCTTCTATATTCTAATATCCTTTAATGACAACCACCGTTTCAAGTCATCATTCTTTAGTGATTGCATCTGTGTGGTATATTTTCCCAATTTGTTTTAGTATTCTGCCTACTGAATATGCATCAGTGTACGCAGATTGTGAGTATCCTTCTATATTACGAAGTTCATAAGCCAAGTGACGGTGGTTTTTATTGTACAACTTGTTCTGTTCCTTAGATAAATTATACTGCAGTGACTTTGAAACGTGCGTCACCTTGCCAAAGTCAAAGATTTTTAGTACCACATTACTTTTATTCTCTTGAAGTAGAATATTATTTTCTTTGATATCGTTATGCAAACTTCCCATTTCATGCATTTTTAAAAAGCCATTAATGATTCCAGAGGCAATGTGATGCCAGTTATAGATAGATGAGTGCAGTTTTAGTGTCAGTACATGATCAAGTGTACTACTAACAAAACACAGTTTTGTTTTGTCAAACACTTTGACAAGCTCCATGATTATGCAATTGTCTAACATTCCAAAAAAATGAAAAAAGTTCTCATTTCCTGACAATGCCTGATAAACACGACCTTCCACATTTAATGACCGCTCTTTACTTTCCTTAATAGCAAACTCAATGCCTAACGTTTTCAAATAGCCAATCTTCACAGTTCCAAAGCTGCCTTCCCCTAAAACCTTTTTAAATCTTTCCAGCACTGCAGGTGCTATCAAACAACAATCAGGTAATTTGGAAGCAAATAACTCAGTGACTATAGCACATGTAATATTGGAGAATCCTTTACGAGTAGTGTATTTTCTAAGGTTCAATTGTTTTGACAAATCAGCTACCTGTCCATGAAGGGAAACGTTTCTTTCTTTCTCTTGGATATACAACAGGGCCGTATTCTGCAATGAAATATTATTTTCCAGTTCAGCCTGCTTTGCCTCACGTTTCTGCTTGGCTTTTCTAACCCTTTAATTGTTGTATCATTCTATTTTGTTCAGCACGTTTTCATCTGTTCATCTACAGCCACCTTATGATTGGAATAATTTGAAGAACTGTTGTTGTTTTTGTACACTTAACATGCATTTTCTATGCTAGCATAATGTTATATGAGGAGCCTTCCCATGGGAAGATATATGGAGCTGTAATTATAATTATGGTATGGATACACTTGCTAATGACCATTTCAGATCTGGAAGTTTCAAAAAGGGTGTATTTTGTTTTTCCTATAGTTAGAGATAATTTGTTTGCCTTAAACCACTTGTGAATATGTGTCAGTTCTTTGTTCATTGTTTCAAATAATAAGTTCAGATTTTTATGAGAGTAAAACAGGTTAGTATCATCAGCAAACAAAATTTAATTCAGGATTTGGGAAGCCTTAGGTAAATCATTTATTATTTTATATTAAAAGTAAAAGAGGTCCTATTCCGTAATTGGTATTTCTATATTCAAAAGGTATAAATTATTTTCTGGAAGAAAGATAACTCTCGAACCATTGTAGATTTGTATTTTTAATTTCATAATTTTGTAATTTTGAAATCAAAATACTATGATTTACAGTGTCGAAAACTTTAGAAAGATCAATAAAAACTCCTAAGGTGAATTTATTTTCATTTAAAATAATTGGAAGATTTCCTGTGCCAATTGAATTACTGCATGATCAATTTAGTGACCTGCTTGGAATCCAAACTGTTTTTTATATTGAATATTTATATGAACAAAGAAAGCTGTACAATCTGTTGTACATTACTCTTTCTAGAATTTTGGAAAAACAAGGTAGAATTGAAATAGGTCTATAGTTTGATATTATTGATGCATCTGTAGTTTTGAATACCGGAAGTACTCTGGCAATGTTTAGTTTTTCTGGAAAGACACCTGATTGTATTGATAAATTAAAAATATATCAAAGGGAGAGTTTTGAATAATGTCAAATATGCTTTTTACTACATTTACACTTATTTCATCATATTCTGGACTTTTGATTGATTGTAGAGTAGAAAATGCTTTCTGTAGTTCTTCACTTGTAAGATTACTGCAATTCATAATTTCCAAAGTAGGAGTAAGGTACAGGTGAAAAGAATGTCTACTATTGGTTATCTTGGAGGAAAGTGTCGGCCCTATATGTTCCTATAAGTATTTGTTAAATTTGTCTGTTATACTATTAATCTTTTAGGCAATAAGTCTTTTTTATTTTTGTTTTTCCAGTCACTTCTTTTATTACCCCCATGTTTTTCTCATATTCTTTTTGTATTTGGTAATAAGATTAGCATAACACAGTTTCTTAGATTGGAATTTTAATGTTTCAAATAGATTTTTATAAAGTTTTGTAATTGTTTTTGTTTTTGTGTGTTCTCTTCTTAAGAAATCTTTCATATAGCTTTGTTTCTTTTTGGATGATTTTAGGAGTCCTTTTGTCATCCATGGACTGAGGAAGTTTTTTGTTTTGATTTTGATTTCAATTTTTGGAAAAGCTTTTTCATAAAGATTAAGAAATATTGCTAAAAATTATTCGTAAGCATTGTTTAAGTGATTGATTTATTGTTTATTTGTCATTTTCCGACAGTTACAGTGTTCTAGAATCGTTTAATTCCTTCAACTAGCTCTTTTTGCATTGAAGGCTTTACGTACTTTTGTTTGGCCCACAGCATTTCTTAGCCGACGTCGGACGGATGAACCTTTTAAGTATTTTAATACGTAATTTGACTTATGTTTTGGATCATTATCCTGTTGAAATCTGTGCCCATTGGGATATATCGTTTCCACAAAAGGTCGCAACCCTTTTTCCAATATGGTGTGAATGTAGAACTTCTGGAAATAAGATTAATTATAAATATAGTAATAACAATACAGACTAGATTATATTCCTTCATCAGGCACTCAGAGCAGAAAAATGACTCATGGTTAACTAAATATACATGTAGAGTAAAATAAGAAAAGTAATTAGCAGAGCAAATGTGCTAGGTATGTGCAAACGTGTAAAAGGCTTTTGGTTCTGTTCTCCTTTATTTAACCAACACTTATCACAAATGACAAGTTAAGAGCTGCACATATGAAGGTCTGTGAAAAATAATTGTTTGACTTGACCTTTAAAGTTCGTTCACTTACATAATAAGCTATCAGGGGCTAATACAGGACATATTCCTTAGCGAAAAGCGCTATTGGGTGCCGAAATTCTCACGCCCAAATTAATCAAAAATCTCCATATAATTTTTTATGGTGCTGTTCTTAACAATTGTTCTTTACATAGTTAGTTGCAATATATGTGCAAATGCTGCCAAAGAGTGGTAGATTTGCACTTCTAAGACACCAAAGACACAAATAATGCCAATGGCTTTGCCCCTGGACCCTACTGAGGGTGGCTAGCACTGCCCAGATTCAAATCCTGTATTAGCCCCTGGCTATGTTTTAAGAAAAGTTTATGCTGCTTAGTTTCTAAATATTTTGTCTAGTGTGCTAATGAACTGGTTACTAGCTGTGAATAAGATAAAGTATTGCATGTTTTAGGCATTTGCAAGCCTTTTTAAAAACATTTCATTACCTTTCTTGTGGTGCTGGTGAAGATAAGCAACTGAGTTTTTCCATGTCATGATATCCCACTCCAAACATGCTCCTTGTAAGGGTGCTTTACTGTGGGCTTTAGTTTAGCAAAGAACCCTTTCTTCCAAACACAAACAACGGAATGTTGGTTTATTAAGATGGAAGACTGGTCCGTGAAAATGACATTGGAAAAAATGTCTTGCTTTTCTAAACATTCTTGCATGAAGGTAAGTCTTTTAGCGCAATTGGCAGGTCGAACGACTTGACAGTATCTTGGCCCAGATTCAATACAACCAAGTTTCTTTCTAACTTTCTTAATTGTTGCTATCAATACATCCAGAATGAATTCATGGTTTTGTATGTCAACAGCGGTATGTTCATCACATTCGTTGTAACACTTGTCTATAAATTCAAAATGCTTAACATTTACAGACATATGAAACTTTTCCAGTTGCCTCATGCTTTTGCATAAAACAGTTTGTCTGTCATTCTTATGTTTTTTCGTTCCAGTACACATACAATGTTGCTTGGTCTATGACCATTTGTGCTTAATTCAATTATTATTAGGCAAGTATTCATTGACAATCTCCTCTTCATTTTCAACTTGCTTTGAAAACCTGAAACATGTAAAGTAGTAGTAGTAGTAGTAGTATATTTCGTCTCGTAATAATATGTACAATGTTGATTAACAATAGTTTGACAATGTTAAATGTTCATAGTGATATATGTAATATATAATAAACTAATCGAACTAAATACAACTTGTATACATCAAACAAGACAGGACCTTAAGAAGACTATACGCGTCTTA
>JANTOQ010706674.1:0-10068 GCA_027564595.1 Bythotiara depressa | reverse complement strand
AGTTGTTTTGAAATTGTGGTTGAACGTATGTTCACGAAGATGACTTAGGCTAACACGTAGTCGAGTTATGTATTTCAGCCCAATAGGGTTGTGCACACGAAATATAGAACACATTGATCGCCGGATAAACGCTAAAAACGTATTTAAAAAAATAGAAATTGTAGGTGAATTTTTTATCATCATGTCAATTTTGGTCCACTCTCTAGTACAGAAGGGAAAATAAGTTGAACGATAGGACAGCGCACCATCATGCTTTTCGAAGATAACATTAAAAGAAATTGACAAGTCGTTATGTAAAAGCTATAGAAAAGGTTAATGACTCTTCTGATAATTGATTACCACAAATATATTGAAAAGCATGATGGGAGTTATATTCATTAAATCTGTTTGTAATGGAGAATTGCTTTGTAATAAATTATGACCTGTCAATTCATTTTAATGTTTTCTTTGAAAAGCATGATGGTAGCTGTATTCATCAAATCTATTTATGGGAAAGGGAGATTGACGTGTAGCATAACGATGAGGAATAGACTCCGGTATATATTGAGATAAATAAGAGAGAAATTGAGATAAATTTTTAATTTTGTAGAATAATGTTAGACTCCTAAATACCTTTCTATCTGATAGGTTTGGAAATCATGATACCAAGATCACATTCTTTGTATATCTTTTCCCTGGATGTTCCTTTAATTACTCCCGTTATTGCAAGAGATGTATTATACTGAATAGTTTCGATGCTGGAGGTAAAGGAAATATTGTGAGAGCAGTCATAGATGAATGATATCACCATAGTCTAAATGGGGACGTATAAAGCTTGTAAATATCTAAAAGGGTTTCTCTTGGGACATAATGAAAATGTTTTCGAATTACACCAATTCCTTTGTTAGATTTAGTAAACACTTCTTTTAGATGATTATTAAAAGACATTGAAAATCCCACTCACTCCACACTCAATCATTAGACAAATAAATAAAAGGTGTGGATCTTCAGCGAACAATCTAGCTTTTGAAACGAGACCGTCAGGTAAATCATTTATATAAATTAAGAACAGTAAGGGGCCAAGAACAGAATCTTGCGGCACTCCAGCTTGAACATTTACCCATGGAGATGTTGTTCCATTTAATACTACCCTTTGTTTTCTATTTTGAAGAAAATTTGTTAGTAGGTTGAGAAGTTGTCCGTTTATACCAAACGATTGTAGTTTATAAAGAAGACCTTTAATGCCAAACTTTATTAAAAGCCTTAGTGATGTCGAGGAAAACACCACAGACTTCCATGGAAGGATTACTATCAAAGGCAGTATATATATCATGAGTGATTCTAGGTAATTGGAAAATACAAGAATCTCCAGGTCTGAAACTTGACAGATATGGAGTAAGAAGATTGTTTGCAAGAAAATAATTGTAAATTGAATTGAAAATTTTTTTTCAAATATTTTCCACATACTGGAAGAAGTGATCTTGGTCTGTAATTTTTGAGGATATCTTTTTTATGAATTGGCACCACATTTGCCATCTTCCATATATCTGGATAAACTTCAGAAGACAACGAATTTTCAAAGTTTAATTTTAAAGGAAAGATAATGGCTTCGTTATATATTTTAATAATTATAATAGATATTTTATCCCACCCTTGTGATTTATTTGGGTTTGAAGCACGAATAAAGTTAAGATATTTTGTTCAGTAATCTCGAAAGATGAGAGTGAATTCGTAGTTTTCGAAGTAAGAGTTGGTAGTACACTACAATTTTCAATAATTTTACATCGTTCAGAAAAATAATGATTAAAAAGGTTTGCTTTTGTTTGGGAGTCAGTGACAAATGCATCATTAATAAGTACTGTGGGGATTAAAGGTTTTTTTGTCCACCTAAACACTTATTTAGTATATACCAGTATGTCCTTTTTTCCTAATGAAGGGTCATTTAAACGTACACCAAGGCGATTAAAATTATTGGTTTTGGATTGTAATAAGGTCAGATGTCATCTTACTGTAATCATTGAGATTTAATAAATGATTTAATTTTTTACCACGACTGATACATATTTTGTATATTCTGTTCTTCCTCCGTAGTGCAGTGCAGTTCAGAACAAAGGTTAGGTAAAGTGCTTAATGAGTAAAATTGGGTAAAATTCCCGGTCAATTCTACATTCTAGATGAATTCTGTTTAGGATTACTGTTTGCTCTTAGAAACATGAAGCCGTTCAGTTTGCGAGAAAGTTATTTGCCAAGCATTTCGGTAAAACAAATAGCACAAATGTTTTGTCATTTGTCAGCTGTTACAGAACATTTGTATGTTGAACATACCATTTTGAAAGCGTCAATACATATTTTGCAGATCACTCATGAACATGTGCGGTAAGAACAAAAGGAAACATTTCGATATCATATCTATTGGGAAAAGTTTCCATTAGATCTCAATTTAAGTTGTTAATGTCCATCTTGGTACTTTATTATTTGTGGTATTTAAAAGCAATAATTATTTTTCCTTGGAAACTTATAGAATAACAACTGAAAACATTGTTAAAATACCACTTCTTCAAGGGCACCTTACTAAGCATGACTTTGTTATTGTTTACTTATCAGAAACATTCTTAGATTCGACGTTTTTAAATGATGATTCTAGATTAAGTTTACTCGTTTCTAGGTGCTGATCATTCTTCTAATACTAAGAGAGGTGGGGTGTGTATTTTTTATAAGGACCATCTACAAACTACAAAGCCAAACATGTCCTCAATTGACGAATGTTTAGTTTGTGAGCTATAAGTTGAAAATAAAAAATGTTTTATCACGTGTTTGTATCGAACACCTAGTCAAATTATCGAGGGATTTGAGAATTGGAATTAATAGTAATAAGCCTTATACAGATGTTTTCAATGCCAGAAATTCAAATTGGTAGAAAGATGATATTGATGACTCCCCAGGTATAGATTTATATTTGGAAATTTCTTCTACTCACGATTTATGTCAGATGATTTCATGTCCTACCAATATCCTTCCTAATTCAGCCTCAAATAATGACTTGTTATGTACTTCTCAACCTAACTTAATTACAGGATCTGGAATCTAACACATGTTAATAGGATTAAGAATATGAAACACCTTCCTGCTAATGCTCAGGTCAAATTCCTTACTGATTGTATTACCAATAATTTTAGAAATTGTGTGTCTAATAAGATTGCTATAGATTGTTGTAGTGATAAGGATCCTTCTTGGATGAATTCTGCTATTTTATAAAAATCGAAATTTTACAAACACTGTGTTAAAAGCGAACGTGTAGAATATGATAACTTAAATCTACAAATTATATATCTCAAACTACTTAATCTAATCAATGAGGCCAAGTTGAAATACTTTTTACTTCACTTAATGAAAAATTAAATGACCATATATAGGACCGAAGGCATATTGGTCAATACTTAATGAACTCTTATAAAGTACCACTACCACCACCACCAATTCTTTAAATAATAACTTTATTACGGATATTTATTTAATGAATGTTTTACAAATCAGTGTTCATTAATTCCAAAAACAAGCATTCTACCTGCTGTCTCTTAAAAATCCAATAATATTTTAAACAATATAATCTTTAGTTGCATGGCAGATATTGGCATTTGTCAGTCCAGGGTTGGAACACATAATGAAATGATATATTTATCATGTCATGGATCTGAATAATTTAAACGTTGGTCTATATCTTTAGTGAAAACGAAATTAGATCTATCAATCTTGATGTTAACCTTTCAATGCATAGTGTCCAAGGAAAGGAATAAAATCATTGGTAATTTATTTGCTATTTGACTCTTTCCAGAGGTGTAGTTATTTTAAATATATGTTAAATAAATTTGGTAAAAGCTTGTCAGACCCCCTGCTTCCTCATAAGATTATAAAGGTTTCTAGTGGGAAGTTTAATATCAGCAGGAAGTATTATTATGCATTAAAGGTTACGTCATTTGAAAATAATGGTATCTCCATAAGAATGATAACAATATGCAAATAATCAACAATCTTTTAAACCTGGTGTATTCCCTGATGATTGGAAAAAGGCTAACGATGTACCTATTCACAAGAAAGACTGCTAGAGTCTGTTGCAAAATTACAGACCAATATCCCTTCTACCTATATGTGGAAAAGTATATGAAAAATGTATATCCAACATATTTATACTCATTTAATGATAATAATAATTTCTCTCCTTGTCAATCTGGATTTCGAAAACAAGATTCGTGTATATCTCTGCTCCATACTATTGTTACACGCGTAATATCCAATAATGTTGATGCTTGCCCACTGTTCAAACTCGTGTTATATTTCTTGATACGTCAAATGCATTTGATAAGGTGTGGTATGAGGGTTCAATTTTAAAGCTAAAATCGTATGGTATACAAGGGCCCTTATTAACACCCGTAACAGGTTTTTTGCCTCATAGATTGAACAGAGTAGTTCGTAATGGGCATTGCTCTTTTTGAGCTAATTGGTATACCACAAGGTTCTCCCCCTTTTGCTGAGGATTCATCACTCTTTTCATAAAACTTATTGTCATCAATTATTTTAAATGGCGATCTTAAATTAATTAATGATTGGGCTTTTCCGCGGAAAAATGTATTTTAAACTAGACCCTATAAGCAGGCAACTGAAGTGCATTTTTCTAATAAAGTCTCAAATACACAACTTCCACTATCTATTAACATTTAATGAATATATTATATGTTCTATAGATTTCCAAAAACACCTTGGCATGGTACTGGACAAGAATCTTAGCTTTAATCAACATTTGAAAGTAAAGCTTAACCATATTTGTGAGATCTCATATGGATTATGGTGATATTATTTAAGATAACACTACTAACGTAAGTTTTTCACAAAGTATTGAATCCATCCATCCAGTACAAGGCAGCACATTACGTGGAAATTCGAGAGAAAAGTTTAATCATGAATTAGGCTTAGAAAATATATCAGATGGATGTTCTTGTAGACGACTTTGTTTTATCTGTAAAACCAAAATGCCCCATATTCTAAGAATTATTTTTTCTTAAAAACTACATAAAATAAAGAACTTTCACCCCGTCGCAAAATTACATGGAACATCTTTATAAGTTGTGCACGTCACAAGGAACATGTACAGTATATGGATGTGCTCACAGTCCTATATCATGTACATCTTTGTAAACATCTCTCAGCTCAAAGTTTAAGAGAGAAGAAACGAAATAGTTCTGATTCGTACTCTCCTATATTTTGACAAGAAAGAAGATGAATAAGAAAACTGCAAAGAAAATTATACCTACCGCTCGCCATCTTGTGACTTGAGTTTGCTTTTTAATATAAGGTACAGTACAATTATAGGGAATGGCTATACTACATTATGAACGAGACATGAGTAGGTGTCAACGGGGAACCTAGTAGGAACGCACAAGACAGTATCTTTTCTTTTATAAATTTATATATTAACCTTTAATAACCTTACTTTACTGTCATGTATGTTAATAGAAAGGCCCAAAATAACCGAGAAAAACAACACGCCCTTCTTTCATTCACTCAATGAATTGTGTCTCTGTATATACCATGTGTCTTAGTGTGTACGTGAAGCTTTCTCATTACTCACGTGGTACACTGCATTGTAATTTTGGTACCTTTCCCAATATATTATGACCAAATCTTTTGAATTTATTAAGACATTAATTTCGAACACCACAATATGAAAACAAGACTCGTAGTAATACATGTAGTTACAACACTATTCATCAACAACAGTTAACTTCAAATTACACAGCAAAAGAATAATGTAACGTACCTAACAAATCTACAACAACACACATATTGTATGTAAGAAGGATATGCCATACGTCACATACATAACAAAACGTAACAATAAAACATAACATAAACGAAACTTTAACAAAAGATAATATCAATGAATATGCAACCCTATGTAACAGAAACGAACTTGTGACAGAACATAACACAAAAATACTTCCAACAAAGCATAATACGAACGAAGAATTTATAACAATATATAACACAAACGAAAAATGTGACACTGATTAACTTGAAACTCGAGATAGCACAAACGAACGTATAACAAAAGATAACAAAACATTGAAACAACCAAATGAAACAAACCAACTTGTAACACAAACGTATAGCAAAACATAATAAAAACGAACAAGTTATACCTAAACGTAACACAAACGAATTGTACCGAAATGAAACACGATCTTGTAACATGGTGTAACACAGACGATATTGTGAAACAACATAAAAATATAATCAAATTCATAAGAAATAACAAATATATAACGTCTCTCATTGGTTTCATAAAAGTAATTTCCCAAGGATTATGAGGAGTGTGTGCATCGATATTTCCCGGGAAAATTGTTTTCGGTATTTTATTTTCACTCTGTTGGGCACTTTTACACCCAAAGTTCTACATCAAATGGAAAACATAAAAGTAACCCACGAATTCTATCACACTTAAAAAAAAAACACTTAACACAACATGATATAGAAACACACCAAATAACACACCTATGTATATCACATTGTAACAATACAAAGTAATACACCACTCTACATCAAATAATACACAAACACAAAATAATACATCACTAGGCATCAGTTGATAAAGAAACACACCAAATAACACACCAATGCATATCACATTGTAACAATACTAAGTTATACACCAACCACTCTCTATGTCAAATGATAAACAAACACAACATAACTCGAGGATTCGCATCACATGATAACAAAACAACTAACACAAAATTCCACATCAAATGGTATTCATAACTACACCGTATCATACATGTATTATAAAACGTACAGAACCACTTAATACGATTGTGTCTAAAATAAACATTTAAAGTCCATTATACCAAAATAATTAAAAACGAAAATATCATTATAATTAATAACGTTTATCAGATTCTCCTACGAAAAAATATTTAGTACTAGAGAAGGTTGATTAGCACATTGCGAAACGATTCATATTTGCTAATACATAAGTATGTAAAACAAAATTATTTCTGTTTCATATCCTCTAAGCGAGATCATAATTAAGGTTTTTATGTTTGACGTAGGATTAGGAAATAACAACAAAAAACGTTTGAAACCAATTTTGCCCCAAGCAAGTGCTTAAATAACGAAGCACTACAATAAGCAGTTTGGTACTAGATTAGAGGTTGACATTTTCCGTGTCCACAATGAAAGAAATATATCGGTATATGCAGTAGCCTTAAAGGAATGGGAAAGGGAAATACAAGATTCGTGACCAAATTATATCTTTTTGAATACTAAATATTTTGTTGAAAATGTTCATGAAACGCACAATAACACATCACTCTATATGAGAACAATCGCAATGTAACACACGAATCCATATCACGCTTAAAAAACAACAAAGTGACACATCACTCCACATCAAATGATAATACAAAACAACGCACCATTGCATACCAAATATTGTAACAATAGTAAGTAATATACCACTCTACATCAAATGATAAACAAACACTAAGTAACGTACCAATCCACCTCACGTGATAATAAAACAAGTAACACACATATTCACACCAAATGGTAAACAAAAACAAAGAACACACATGATAAATAACATCACATGATAATAAAACACAGTAACAATTCATTCAACAACACACGGTACCATACTTCAAAACACCGTATATAGTATATGTATTATAAACAATACAGAAGAACTTAATAAGATAATGTCTAACATCTTATATCACAATAATTAAAAAAGAAAAGGTTCTGCTACGAAAAACAGTTTAGTACCAGAGAAGGCCGGCTAGTGCAAATTTTCTGCTTCTTGCGAAACGACTTATATATACTATACCACTATATACAACCTTATCACTGCGAAAAACCGTTTGGTACTAGATTAGAATTTGATATTTTTCATGTCCAACACGGAAAGGAATAGCTATATCGGTATATCGGTATAGGCAGTAGTCTTAATTAAAACATTAAAACATTGCGCACTGGGCTGGTGGCTATAGTGACTGGTAGTCGCCAAACGTTTGTATTGAAATTTTGTACACAGATTCTGTTCGCATTTTCACCTACTCCACATTCAGGATTTATGTCGGATTAGATTAGCGATATGTATATATATATACTATATTAGGCTACTTAAATTGTTTAGTTTTGTAAATTTATTATTTTAATTCCGACAATAAATAAGGTTAACAACAACAACAACTTATGATAGAACTACTTAGTGGCTACGGTTACCTTAGCTTTGAAAAAGTTAGCAATACGAATGCTGGACAGGTGGTCAGCGGGATTTAATATCTCAATGGTGAATTAGACGTGCTAATGTTCTTGTGTGCACTGTGAAATAACTTTTTTGACGGTTGACAACTTTCAACTTCCAACATTAATTCTACGCGCAGAGAAAATTGAATAGATAATACGAGAACGACTATTTCCCTAACGAAACGCAAAAATAAGTGGGAAATTGACGTTTAAAAGCAAACTGCGTCATGCTAATATCAAAGTCTACTTTTTCTTATTTGGAATTCCTACGAACTCCACATGTTATAAAAATAGTTGGTAACTGAAGAGAATGTTTCAATCTCGTTTGCAGAGCTTTCATCCCTCCGCATTTCAAAAACTAGTGGAAAGAAATAATGCTATGGGAAGAAGACTGAGAAAGTTAATCATGAAAGATTTAGTGTCGAAGTATATTTCATTTAAAACCAAGAAGCTGTTTCCAACTGAACATCTGATGGGTTGATTCACATATTTGTACTTCTAGAAACCACCATGCTAGAACTAGAGTTACCCACTTTTCTCTTTTTTTGTCTTCTTGGTCTCCTTTATTTAAGAATGAGGCTCGAAATTGTATAAAATAATAAAAATCCAAAAATTAACTATGTGCCGAGATTTATTCAAAGCCATTGCGATGATAACAGCACGTTCTTTATTATTCTACTTGGAATACATTTGTAAAGGTTTTTAACTAATAATAAACAAGCATTATATGAGTGCACGGCCTTCCAAAAAGACCTATCTAGCAACACCTCCCCCATCTTAACGATAATTTTGTTTAGAATTATTAATTAATCCCAGACCCTTGTTGACTGGGTTTACTCAATTGACAAATGGTTAGAGACATTTTCCGTATTTTGCGATATCTCGCGCACTCGCCAGAAAAATAACTACCATGCTCCACTTGAAAAGTGATTCGTTAACCTATTTGCCGTAAGAATGTGAATAATCGAGAATAAACCTACAGTATTTGTCGTAAAAATCGGAATAATTGAGACAAGTTGCATTTCAATGGCGGTGAAGGTCATGAACACAACAACAAATATATAGTGATTTTCTATCATTAAAAACTGTAATATAGTACTGCTAAATAATGTTTTTATGATTTATATGCCTTTATTATATCTTCTTTTTTGCTTCTGCCTATGGATTTTGTGACTATAATATCGAAATTTCAGCGAAACGTCCACTCTTCGACTTTCATACTTTTTCTAGCTAGCTCCTCCATGTTACAGAATCATCCTAAAAATCTAAACAACTATTTCTACAATGCTGTATATGATGCATTACTACATTAAATATGTTATATGGTTTTATAAATATCTTGCATAAAATATAATATTTTTGGCACACATTTCCCCGTTTTTTATAAATTTTGGGCTTGCGCAATATATTCCACTGGTAAAAACTGAATATTCTACAGAAAGCCTACTATTTTACTTGTGCCAGATGCACATTGTAGCCGGACGGGTTAGCATGTTTCAGTTATCTTAATTTGCATCAGCACGATACGGTGAATACCATCTATCCTTTACTCACATATTTCAATTATGTTAATCTGCTTCAACATAGTACATTGAATGGATGAATGTTGGAAGATGCTCACTGTGTATCAAGAAAGTTTATGATAAAGACTTACACATGCCGGTTATGTTTACGACATGTAGTAACCTGTAACTATCAATGCAGCAATCGTAACAATATTTGTGAGATGGCATATAGTAAATGATAAGCTCACTGTATCAAGAAAGTTTATGATATAAATGAAAGGCT
>JANTOQ010706452.1:0-10069 GCA_027564595.1 Bythotiara depressa | reverse complement strand
ATAAATACATTAAATGCATTTCTGTTTTCTTCCTCGTGCTCCCACTCAGAGTCATCATCATCCTCATCTTCCGTTTCCATGAGGGATTCTACTGGTAGTAATGTCATCTGCTTCAAGATGTAATAGCTGATGATCATCATGCTCTGTGGACATTTCATCGAGGAGGGGATCGATATCAGCAAATGGATCGAGGGACTCCAGAGCATAAAATAAGACTTGATTTCACGGAATTAATTTCCGCGGTTGAATAAATACAACGAAATTCGCGGGAATTTAATTTCGCGATTCGAAGACAAAACCGCGAAACCGCGAAATAAAGTACATAAAAATTAAGATTTGGTAAATGTTTGGTTGGTAGATTACGGCTTTTAAATTTCTTAATAGTGGTCTAGATGGAATTAATATTTCCTCATTAAAAATCATTCTGCTTGTATGCTTTTGTTTATTGTGTAGATTTTTGTTGGACTTTTTCTTGAGCATACCATGTTACCATAATTTAAATAGCTATTTACCAAAGAGAAGTAAACACTTTTTAAGAATTTTTCAATTTAAACAAAATCTTTTTTACTACTGCTTTCAATGGGACCTATAAGGTTTCTCCATGTAAGATTTTCTTCTAATAAAACACCAAGAAATTTCATCATAATACTCTCATTTGTTAACTGTATTGTTGATAGTCAAGTCCCAAACTTTTAATGGAATTATCATCAGTTTTTTATTGTTTATTAAAATTGTGTTTTAATTTTTCCTGTATTTAGAGATTATTTTAATTGCTTTGCACTGCTTGTTAACATGTATAAGTTCCAGGTTCATTGTTTCAAAATGTACATTAATATTTTCATAGGAACAAAATAGATTATTATCATCAGTTTTTGAGGATTTGTATAAATCATTGACATATATCAGAATCAGTAGAGGCCCAAGTATTGACCCTTAAGTGCCACTACAAGGAATGTTTTCATAATTGTTGTTTTTCTTGTTTCCTTGATGAAAGATAGCTCTGGCATTACGCACTCTGTAATTTTGATATTTTATGTTCTACAGTAAAGCTTTAAATAGGTCAATAAATATTCCTAGTGGTGAATTTATTCTTATTGAACAAACTTAACATTTGTTTTACTAATTGCTTGAAATCAAAAATTGGTTTTCTCCTCAGCAAGTTAAAGATATAGCCAAATAATTACATGAACGACTACATGATGATACAATGTATGATGTAAACATAGCAATTCAAGATATTTTTTAATAATATCAAACACCAGATGAGGGATGTTCAACAGGAAAAAGCCAAGATATTTGCTTTTGATAGTTTGGATGATGAAACAGCATTTTGACTCAAGGATTTTTGTCAAAAATTATCACCAATAATGTTTCGAGTGGGCCAAAAAGATTACTTTGGCAAAAAGGAGATATACTTAAATGTGGGAGTTTTGATCAGTAAACATAATGCTATGTATTGAAAACATGTTTACTTTTTATGTTTACAACAGTGTGAACAAGGAATGACAGATGTTTTAGAACTTGCAGAAATCGTCTTAGATAGGTTCAAACAAGATTTACCTGGAATACACAAACTATTTACCAAGTCATATAATGCTGGTTGCTACCATGCTTCACTTGTACCAGAAACACTCTACAAGATTTGTAAAAGAAGAAATATCTGTCTTTTACAATATGACTACAATGAGCCATACAAAGGTAAGCTACAGAGAGAGCACGGCTACCAAAACAATTATTCGTAGTTTCATGAGTTGATATCTGCAGATGTGTATACAAGCCTCCATTCCAGTTTCAATAAGAAAGACAGTAAAATCTGCATTGCTGAAGTAGACAGTAGTACAGAACTAATATCTGGGGAAAATATTGAAAGATTTACATCTTTTCACCCAGTTGAGTTTCATGAAAATCATATGATATTATGGAGGTATTAAAACATTGGCAAATGTATCAAACAATTATATATTAGATCCAAGTTTACTTCAGGTATAACAATAAGGGAAGCCTTCAGTGAAACCGATAAAAGGGCAAATGAACTAGTGAAGAATTCAAAGGGGAAAGTAAGACAAGATCTTCAATTAAACACTTATATTTTGTACTGAACCTGGATGTTCTGAGGTATTTGAAGATAACAAAAAATTTGAAATACGTATGTTAGCTGGGAATCATTCATTGATTCAAGGATGTACTTCAATGGACAAGGTTTGGAAATAATTCATTTCAAAAATGAAAGCCACATCTGAAGTACACATTCCTGTTACAAATACAGATGAAAATCTTGCAGTGGTGTTGGCTGGGCTTTTCCTGTTCGATCAAACAAAAGAAATTGCTTTATGAATACTTCATGGCAGGAGAAACAAACAGGAAAAAGATGAGTATGTAACACGTAAATCAATTACTAAGAAAAAGACTTGCCAACTGGAGAATATGTCACAAGTAAACAAATTAAATCACTAATTTCTTGTTGGGAAAATATGTATAAAGCAGGCACTAATGTGCAGAAAGAGGTGACTTCTACATTACATGAAGACAATGAAGTTAATGAACAGGAAGATCATGAAGACAAGGTTGATGAGATGGAGTATCAATTGGCAATAGAAGGATAAGGGAAGGTTATAGATAAAGAATTATTATAGAAGAAAGGAGAGTCAGATATGGAAATGATTGGTTTCTTGATGAAATTTTAAATGTAAGATTCTCTCAATCTTACTCACTATGATAGATGGAACAATCGTTCTGTCTAAACATTTTGTGCAGGAAAAATTATATGTACGTCAATTTCCTGTTTATATCATTCAAAGATTTTAAGAAAATAATTGGTCTTAGTAATACTTTATCTTACTGAAAGTTTTTAAAGGTTTTCTATCAATATTTTATAAAAATGACCTGTATTATTACTGTTTCAAGTAAACGACGAGGGAGTGATTGTGAAAGCAATGGGATTTATTTCTTCTGGGAAGAACCAATTTGTATGGCCAATAAGAGAAGACTTTACGTACTATCCATCTGATATTCTCTGTCAAATCATGCCACCCAAACCAATAAATAGAAGAATTCTTTGCCTACATGCTTGCAAAGCTCATAGCAGTTGAGGTTTTTATTTTACATCAGTTCATGAATATATATACCTGCTTTATGATTGATTTATAGTAGCTTTAAAGGCGGGTTTCCCACGAGACGATTAATTCATGCGAAGTGAAAAGGTGATTCCTTTCTGTTGTTTAATTCATGCAACGAAAAAAAAGCAGAAATGGTTTCTACTTTTTTCAATCTAATTTTGACGCAAACCAATCAGATTGCAGGAAAAATTCGCTTCGCGCAAATTAATTCGCCTCGTGGAAACCCACCTTAAGGCTATGCAAAATAAAATAAAATAAAATAATGACAATACATAGAATAAAATATATTCAAATTTCTTATTTGCGCCATGTATTGTGAATTTGATTCCCGGCTTGACTAGGTGCAGTGAAGCAAGTTTGATTTTTAGTTATATTTGTCTGTGTAATACCATTAATAACTGTAACTGTTATGTTTTCTTTTTTAAGACGAATATCAAAAGGCCAATGACATGATGATGCTGCTTACATAAAAGTTATTTATATTAAAAGAAATTTAAATTATTTTCCTTGCAATGAAAACCAATAAAAATTATATTTATGCCCAATTTTTGACAGAACTATATACTTCATAAGAAATCATGTGCATAATAATAATAATAATAAATTTCCTATATTAAGACATGGGTTCAATTGCCAATTAATGGTCATATGTTGTGAATTTGAATGCTGATTACTCAGAAGTAATGATAATCACATCTTTTTCAATATAAAGACCACATATATGTATGAAATGTAAACAAAATACCCATAGTCTGTAGTTACCATGTTGATTTATTTGGGGGCTTTTCTGGTGAGAAATTTATATTTCTAATTTTAAATAAATATTCTACACAAAATAAGCTTTTAAATTATATAAAATTTTCATTTTGGCATAAATATTGAAGGTATTATTATTACAGGCACAAAAATTTGATTTACTATGGTAAACGATATAATGTATGTGCAATTTTTTATATCTATTCCACATAAACGATCGTTCACACATTAAACACTTGGGTATAATTTCTTACATTTGCCTACACAGCTAAATATTTTCCAGCTGGGGGATGTCGCACAGGAAGGAATTTCAACCCTATTTTAAAGTTTAGATGAATTGCGAAAACAGGAGATTCCCCATGATCACTTCAAAAAAGAATATAATTTCCTGCACTGGATATTCGATTTTCTTCTATATTAGCTTTATTCTTTTAAACTTCCTTTTACTTAAATCCCGGAAATTCATACCTCGATTGCATAATCAACTCCTCATTATTGAAAATTGAGGAGTATGTATTTGCTTATTTATTTAAAATAGCTTCATTTTACTTAAATCCTGGGGAAATATTAAAAAACAAGTACCATACCACAGAAACGCTTGGATAAATCAAAATATATTAATCTGATCTTGGAAATTATATAATAAAGAAATCAAATAAAGAAACGTTTTTGTTTTGTGTAACCCAATCAGGTGTCTGAATTGACCACCAAGTGGAATATATTTGAGTTGAAAACTTTGAAAAGCAGCCAAATATTTTTAAAAACCTAGAGTTCCCATATCTACATTAAACAGGTAATTTAATTTCTATACTACTGTATCATTGGGGTAAACTTATAAGGTGATTTTCTTTTGAAGTTTCGTATTCGTAAATATGAATGAACAACATCACACAAGTGCATATAAAATATATTTCTTTTATAATAAATATAGCCATTTCTTTTATAATAAATATACCCCATCTGTATAAGTATGAGAGAGTTCAGGAATCGCACGTGCATATTTTTTCTTTTTAATGATTAAGCAATGTCCCTTGAGTCAAGAAATTTGAAACAATATGATGTTTCAGGAAATACAGAAGCAGAACAATAATTATTCTATTATTATCATCACGAGTTAATATTCTTCTATATATCTATGGCAGTATTTTAAGCAAAAGAAAACTATAACAAAACCTTTTAAATAACTATATAATTTTATTTTTAAAAACGCTCAGGAGGAGTCTAAAACATGATAAAGTAAGTGTTGTTAATTTAATTTTCAACTTCGTATCTAGCATGCTAAAAGAACTTAACTTAACTCATTTTCCTTCATAGCTAAAAGTGCTGTGAACTTAATTTTCCTTTGTATCAAGTGAGCTAAAAGCATGCCATCATGAATTTAGTTTTCAATAATCGTTAATTACAACTGATTGCTTAAAGTAATAACTGAAAGAAAAACATTTTACCTCCTAAAATTAAAAATGTCACTCCACTCTCCTTCGCATTAGGTTTTATTAATACAAAGAAAATAATTTTAGACAACATTGCTTTGAAGTAAAGATTAGTAAACACCTGGGAAAATAATTACATTTTAAGTTGTTATAAACACATTTTCTAAGAATTTTTTAATAGTTTTTTAAAACTAAACATCTTACAAGGCAGGCAAACGATTCCTTGTTTAAGCGGTTTTAGAATTACGTAAATGACAAGTAAATGAAATGATCATTGGCACCAAATTTTTGTGCCTGTGTTAAGGTTATGTGTATCCTTAAACAAAGAAAAATTAACCTTCTGAATACAACAACAAACTTGTGAGAACAAAGACTCCAAATGGCTGTAATAAAAAGATGCAAAACTTTTTACTACAGCATATTTGAATTTTCCCTGCATATTTGTATACACACAAACACTCTCATATTTGTGGCTAAAAACCTTTTCTGGAATTTTATTTTCAAGATATCACCAGAAAAAGAAAACAACGTAGGTTTTGTATGCATGTTCCATGTAAAAACCTTCTTTTCTTCAGCCATAGCTGGAGATCTAAAGCACCAACTTTAAAGCATTGAAAGTTTCTCCTGCTGTATCCTTAAAAGTGAATAAAATATGAGACAGCGCAATTTTAAACAATAGTTTACTTACGTTGAAACCTGCTGTGATACGATTCCAGATCCATATACAACACTTTTGAAATCATACATTCTTGTATTCACTAGAAAACAATCACAATCAATATGAACAATAGATCTCAGATCGCATAATGCTCCCAACACTACCTGAACATATTATAAGTATGTCCTTTACAGCAACTATTTCTTAATGAAAAACATTGAAGAAGAAAAATCATGTAGTGATAATATCAATAACAAGTTAAATTTTGACTGCATTATGTGTGTGCAATAAATATACCTATTCATCCAAACCTATAAATGGTACATTGATTTTAATAGAACAAGGTAGCAGAAGTAACTACAGACAATACACCTTTTATACTTTTCATTTGTTCATGCTCTTCTGTTTTTATCTTAAAATTTCCAGCCTTTTAACCCAATAAGAAACTTATGTCATAAAACTGAAAAATAAAAACACAGACTGTAACATACACACTACCAAACAACACATATAACATATAAGACAGTGTTCTTTGCAAGACATAATTGTGATGTCACCAGGGAGCACTGCTACAAGTATGCACATCTACATAAAAATAACAAAAACAACAAAGGTTTAAGAGAAAAAAATATAACAATACAAAAAAATACACAAAGGTCTTGGTAGCAGACCTAACTACATAAACAGACCATTGAACCACTTCAATAAAATGATTATTTGATAGTACTGTTCTAGAACGATCTTGTTAATTTGCCATATGTAATGTCAACATAAAGAAAATGTCTTGAAAGATGAGTGCTGCAAAGTGGCATTGCATTAACATTGTTATCACAAAGACTTCAAAGAGCAATAGGCACAGAGCAGAATAATAGAAATGTAATAGAAAGTGTTTAACATTTTCAAGTGAGTTATTTCCACATAAACAAAATGATCTATCATTAAAATTAAGATGGAAATTATGTTCCAGTAAATGTCTGAGGCCAACTCAAAGCCTAGTCAATAATTGTGGGTGGTGAATACCATAAAGGAGTAGTCGTATAGGCCTAATGAGTTTTAAAGACTTTGTTGGAAGATAGCTAATGAAGCTGATTCCTGCTGTACACTTATCAAGTGTGTCATACTTGAAAGTGCAGTATGGGAAAAAGGAATATTTAAAATAGTCAGTTTTTAATTTCTTTACAGTAAAATGTTTCTGTTGTCTAAGGTTATAAGTGGTAGATTTTAAATAAGATAAATAACAACGTAAAGATGCTAATTGGTAATTAAAAATTTTTGTAAAAGAAACATAACCTTCTATACCACCTTCTTCCAGATAAATACTCAAGTCCTAATTTATTAAATAGTTTTTTATGCACCTCTTATAGCGCCAGTAATGTCTAATACTGCACTGTACTGCAATGTTTCAATTGTATGTGTAACAGTATCATTGTTTGGATTATCATAAATAATATCACCATAGTTCAAATGTGGTCTCACGAGAAGATTTGATTCCTTTATGAGATGGGACTATTGTAACATTATTATCATTAAAGATCACAGGAGGAAGTCACGGTTTACATTATTAGATTTAATAGAAAATATAATTTCTGTAGCCTGTTTGGAAGGATCAAGATTAGAAGACATTTTCCACTGTGTTGCCCAATTATTAACCAATTTTAGATCCACACATTAGAATATACATATAAGAGAGAGGTGTCATCAATAAATATTTTAACATTTGTTTTGAGACCGTCAGGTAAATCAAAAAAATATGAGGAAAAATGATACAGGAGATTTATCTTTGATGATAGTGCTAAAATGGAAGCATGGAGAAGTTATTATGGCCAACTTCAAAATAAGGAGTTTGATTGGGATAAAAATGATATGTCATCTATTGACCCAATTGCTAGTCCAGCAGTTAGAAAAGAAAGGGAGAGGCCACCAGGTATTGTGGCAGAAATTATATTAAGGCTTTGGGTGAAGCTAGTATAGATCTTATTACTGAATTAGTAAACTTGATAAAGTCAGGGTGTGTTCCTGCAGATTGGGGATAACTCTACAGTAAATTGCTATAATGGTAAAGCCAATACTTTGGAGAGGAGTAACTACAGAGGTCACAAAATGTTGGACCAAACATAGAGAGTAGTAGAAAGGCTAATCAGAGAAAGGGTACATTGATGTAATATTTCTACATAGTTAGGCAGTTACAGGAAAAGTATTTGAGCATGAATAAGAAGTTATATTTTGCATTTGTTGATTTGGAGAAGGCCTTTGATAAAGTCCTACATGAGGTAGTTTGGTGGGCAATGCAGAAGTTAGGTGATGAAGAGTAGCTTGTCAGGATCCTATTGTTTATTGTTGGAGGTGTTATCACCATAGTAGGTGCCCCTGAGAATGATTGTATGCTGATGATCTTACTTACTGATGATGAATTCTGAGAATATGGAAGAGTTGACTAAGAAGTTTACTAGATGGAAGAAGGTATAGAATCAGTCTAAATGAGCAATTTGAAGTAAACCAAAGTGATGGTTAGTGGGTGTGATATTAGGCCCCTTAGTTCTTCAGGAAGATGACCATGCTTGGTATGTAGAAAATGTGTTGCTAGTAATTCACCTCTCTAGACACTGTAGATAAATTTTGTTACTTAGGTGATGCGATTGCTGGAGGAGGATCTGAACAAAGTTCCGTGACTAGAATTAGATGTGGTAGAAGAAGTTTAGAGAGATCTTGCCTTTGATTGCCTCTAGGGTGTTTCCCCTGAGAACCAAGAGTAGAGTGTTTCAGGTATGTGTTAGGAGTATTGTACTCTATGGTAGTGAAACTTGGGAAGTTAAAGAAGATGACTTGAACAAGCTAGAGCAAAATGATATGAGAATGGTAAGATGGATGTGGAATGTGTCATTAAAATATATGTAGGAATACTTCTGAGGAGTTAAGAGACCAGCTGTTGCCAATTAGAAAGTATAAAAAGGAAATGTGTGCAGACACATAGGTTAGATGGTTTGGACATGGTGAAAGGATGGACAATGACAATTCAAGGATCGACCATGACAATTTGGTCAGAAAATCTATGGAAATAGTTGTTGATGGTCATCGTGGAAGAAGTTGGCCACAATAGACATGGGATGAGGTTGTTTAAAGAGGTCCATCTATACCATAGGTTTCTAATTAAAATAGAAGGCCTTCATACTTTATAAATCACTTTAGATATATCAAAGTGTACACCACAAGTATCAAGTGAATGATTGGCATCAAACAATGAAAAAATTTGTGTTATGGCAAGGCATTGAGATAGATAAGAATCGCCTTTTTTAAAAAGGGAAAATAAGTTGTGGCTTTCAAAATATGAGTAATAGCATTAAAAATAAGTTTTTCAAATATATTTCCGCATATATAGGATCAAAATAGGAGTAATAGCATTAAAAATAAGTTTTTCAAATATTTTTCTGCATATATAGGAACAAAATATGAGTAATAGCATTAAAAATAAGTTTTTCAAATATTTTTCTGCATATATAGGAACAAAATAATATGAGTAATAACATTAAAAATAAGTTTTTCAAATATTTTTCTGCATATATAGGAACGAAACATGAGTAATAGCATTAAAAATAAGTTTTTCAAATATTTTTCCACATATATAGGAAGGAGGGATATTGGTGTATAATTTTATATCTACTTTACTGCTCTTTTTATGTACAGGAACAACATTAAACTATTTCCCACTTATCAGGATATATCCATATCATAAGACAGTTTTCAAAAATTATTTTTAGAGGAAGGAGAACATGATCACAAATTTTTGTCTTTAGGATGGATATTCTGTTCCATCCATGTACTTTATTATGATTTAGTGAATTTAAAAAAGTATGAACTTCATTTATATTTATTTGGTCAAGTATATAATTTGCTTTAAAGGGGAACTGACATATATATAAATTTTACTTGTAATGCTATTTTTATATTAACACGTACATCACAGTTATGCTCGTACACTTTTAAATGATTCCCGTACTGAACTTGGTACTTGTAAGCTGCTAGAAATTATGTTCAAAAATTATACCGCAGGAGATTTTATTTAACCCTATTTTGGTTGGGCTATTTGATGGACATTAAAAGGTTGGGGGGGA
>JANTOQ010706451.1:0-19039 GCA_027564595.1 Bythotiara depressa | reverse complement strand
TAAACCCTCACTTCGATAAGATCATGTTTTATTTAGTTTTTATCAATCTTATCTTATTGTATTATATTCTTTTTTATTAAGTGTTCATAAATATATTCACTAATTATTCACTAATTTCTTTTATGACAGAACACCTATTGATAGCAGTCCATGATACAAAAGTGTCCATATCCTGTATAAATATATTTTTAAATAAATAAATAATAATGGAATTCCACTGAAGAAGAAGAGATCTAGAAAGAGACTTGTGACATCACTAGAGCGAGGTGGAGAATAGAATGCTCAATTACTATTATTTCTTCTATCACTTGATATGCTGTATTATTGCATTATCAGAAGGCCCCATTATATGAAAGAATTTTACTTCTGAAGAAGTCTTGAAAGTGTTTATTCTGAACACATACCACTGCATAATGTGTATCTGAGACACAATGAAATACATACAGAATGTATTTCAAGACATTTGCTTGAGTTTTTAAAAATTTATTTCAGCTGAAAGATTTTCAAACCAACAATATTATACATTTTTGCATGTGTTTGAATTACAAATTACACAAACAGAACAAAAGTGTTTTTTATTCACAAAAATATAAATGTTTCATGAATCATTGCAACAAGCTAAAATATCTTTTGAAACAAAACTTTGTTTAATGGGGCTTTAAGGCCTTTTTGAGAATGAAAGCTAGTGGTTTAGAAATCAACATTTCTCACTTACAATATTGTAAATTAATCAGCAAAAAACAATTTTTTTTTCAATATTTGAAGGTATACTTAACTGGAGTCAGTTATATGCAACTTTAATATTTGAAGGTGTACTTTACTGGAGTCAAGGATTTTTTATTCTAAACATTAGATATATACCTTGGAACCTTTACTTTATTCTTGACTCAGGGTTTCATTCATTTTTAGCTTCATCTGTACCACATCCACCACAATCCAGTCGAAGACCAGAAAAGCCAGGTGAGTAGAGTAATAGTCCGTTATATATTTTATTGGTCATTGAAAAGGCTTTTACTTTAATTCTTATCAATCTACACAACAGAGGATTATGAAGCAGCTGAGTTTTTTAGAAGCTAAAAATCTCCATTTGAATGTCTTCAAAATGTAAACAAAGATCCAAGTTTTTGTATTGTTAATTATTTTGTGTGTTCCTTACAGTTACAAGATTGAATGCTACAAGTTGCTTGAAGTGGTGTTAAATGATCCTAAAGAGTAGCGTTCTCTTACTATATATAGAATTACTCTTTCATTTTAGATTTTTATATCGGTCGCTATGAAATCAAGACCAAAAATTATGGCAAGGTAGAAATTCCTTTACATGGAGCTCCAAGAAATGCATCATTTGAACTTGCAATGGTGCAAGTTGTGTCTGGCGATATCCCTGGCACTGCTGTCATTCTAGGTGAGATTGAAGATAACACCATGGAAGTTGCCCACTTTTTAAACAGGCATCATGAACAAAAGACCGCATTTAATTGGTTGGTGTCACACAATATTTCTAAACGTGGTAATATGCATGGGCATGTTAATGTGGTGTTTTACCGAGGCAGTAAATGCAGTCACGTTTCTTTAACGGTAATAGATTTTGTGTCCTCTCTATGATTAATTTTTAATATATGTTTTTAGCAATATTGAGGAACAATTTGTCTACTATTTTTTATTGTTTGTATGAAAACCATCGATTTCCCATGTTAATAACATTTGCATGTCAGTTAAATTGCTTAAGCAGTGGGCAAACCGTGCCAACATGTGGCCAACATTAGCACAACATGTTGGTATGATTTGCTCAACACAGCCAACATTTCATTAGAATATTTAAAATAATGACATCTACAATTCGCTTTGTGTATGTTTTTCACATGCAATGGCTTCAAAAACGTTCAAATAGAGTTCGAAAATTACAAAAATAATTGCATGTTGGTTTGAAATGTTGGCCAACCTGCACAAACCATCCCAACAAGCTCCCAACATGCAAAAACATTAAAAATTTGGCCAATGTTTTTTAACAATATTGGCCAACATTTTTATGTATCACCAACATGTTGTAGAGGCCTACAACATGTGTGCAAACTGCAACAACATATTGGCACGGTTTGCATCCTGCTTTAGATTCATTCAGTTAAATTGCTTAGAATCATAATTAACACTTGAGCTCTTTTGTGCTTATTTTATTTGTTTATTTATTTATTTTATTTATTTGTTGTTCTGGAGGAAAAAATTATGTGTAAATTCCAACATCTTTGGCCAGGTACACACAATTATGCAATTACCAAATTTCACTAAATCGTATTCAACTGGCAAGACATAAATTAATTTGAATACACTTCTTCAAAACTTAAAATGTCACCATATTTGTTTGTAGTAATAATTTAATTTATAATTTTAATTCTATGAAATATAGAATTTGATTTTTCTATATAATGCTTGTAATCTTTAGTTTATTACCATGGCAATGTGGTACCATGTTTCTCTTGTTCTGTAGACAATATTATTGGGCATACTAATCACTAGATACCAATATGTAAAATGTTTGTGAAGTCCTTTCTTTCATGTTGTAAAATTTCATAATCTCTATCAGTCATGTTGATAATTTGGATAAGGATACTTCAACCTTTCAAAGTCAAAATTTACACAAAATATTTCTTATATAATCCTAAAGATTGATATAAAGGAATATTTTTCTGCTGTTACAAGTATAATAAAAAAATTTCCTTGGAAAAGGCAGGATACCTATATTTTCTGACTTTTTTCCATCTAGTTTATTGCGTGTGGTGATAAAGATGCTTATTAAAATTTCAACAAACTTATAATCTAATTATAAATTCAAGACGTTGTTGTTAAATATTAAATTGTATTGTTTTACAGAACATGAATGAGCATGTTCATCATTCATCACAGAAGATATAAAATTACTGCAAATGAAATAAAAACAAACACGTGTCAGATAAATATTATAACCTGGAAATAAATAAAAAATGGTTAAACCTAAACAGAATAAAAGTCCATTTTGTGTGAAAAGATGAAAAACTTGTAGCAAGAATAATAATAAATTATATTCCAAGACATGCCTTAACTATCTGACAGGTATAACCAAGACAAACAGTGGTTAGAGGAACAGGAAGAGGAAGAGGCAGGCAGTAATAGTTCTTTGAGAAAAATTATTTTGCCAGAGGAAGATGTAAATTTCGAAAGTGTTAGTGACAGTGATATGGATGACAGTGGGGATGAATTTGAAAGTAACAATTTGTTTGAAAAACCATCTAGATTTTTAGTTGTTGACCCAGCTGTCTTACAGTCTGATAAGCTGTCTTACAGTCTGATATGAGCTCCACACTCATCTGTAAGATCTACAATTCAAACGTAGTATTATTTGAAAAAACATCATGCCACTAGGGACTTGGAACAAAATTGGCTTTCTTATGTGATCATAAGGAATGTGCATCTAAAGCCAGTAAAACCAGATTCTTTACAACTATGAAAAATTGAAATTTAAAAAAATAAATTCAGCTGCTGTTTTAGGATTTAGAGCCATAGGTAAAGGAAGAAACATGGCGCTAAAGTTGTTTTCAATACTAGCTATGAGAGCACCAATTAGTGGAAAGCATAGGCTAAGCACCCAGAACAGTTAATGGAAAAAACAGCGATCATTGCTGAACGTAACATGGCACAAGCTGCCGAGGAAGTTAAAAATGTTATTAGAAAGAATATAAAATGTGTATCTAATTTTCTCAGTTCGGGGATGAGTTATGACGGTTCTTGGAATAGCCATGGTTGGCAAGCACGTGAAGGTATTGTAGCAGCTATAACCCAAGACACAGGAATAATTATAGACATAGTGCATAAATGCTCAAGTTGTCCATCTTGTAAACGGAAGTAGAAGCAGCGTAATGAAGGAGAGATTACTAATCATTGCTGAAAAAGTATTGTAGTCTCTGCAAAGGAGAGTATAATCCAGATAAGTGATTATTATACCCAGGCAACAAATTAGAAGATAGAAAGGTAATAAATGGAAAAGGACGTCAAACTAACAACCGAGTTGATGTCTTTCAAAATATATATGGTCATATCTTACGAAGCAACAAAGGCAGGCCGGAAGCTATTGTGAAAGCTGCAGTGCAAGCCTGATACATTAATGTAGTGCACAGGAAAACCCTCAACACGATAGCTGCCCAGAGGGGATATCTTTCCGGTGCAGCTATCAGAGAGACAAAGCTACTGGTTTAACAACCAACAAACTTGTTAAAGATCCCATATCACCATATGTCCAAAAAATTATTCAACCTGTTTTCGGTAATGTTTTCATTTCAAATCCTAGCAAATCATACCACCATATTCTATGGGGGCTAGCTCCTAAGGAACAGTACAACTCCTTTGCAGAGATTTTGCTTGCTATGAACATAAGTACTGGTTTGTTCAACATTGGGTTTTCATGCACGTTTGGGAATATTTGTGACTACTATGAACTGGATTTATTCCGTGAGTCAAAGTTTATTTTTCGGACCATGCAAGAGTTATTGGCTCAGACTATAGAACTTTGAAATCTACAAAAGATAGCAGGAGAAAAACAAGGCAAACAAAAAACAAACTTGCTGATAGCTTTGTTCAATCAGAGGGTGTGCAATATTCCTATGAAAAATTTCATGGGAGAAGAAACGGAAATAAAAGCAAAATATGAGACAGATTAGCTGTGTATATTTACTATATATTTGGTATATCTAACCCAGTGCAAAAGTTATTCATGGTGACTTCATAATCATCCTAAAAGAGGAATGTACGAGTAACTATAATTTGGTATGGCTAGGCACTCTCCATGCTCTCTCATATTTCATCAACTATCAAACAACAAGGGTGGTCAGAGAATCTTTCATGCTAAATTTTCAATATTGACCTGATGAGTAATTATACTTTTGACTATTCCTTTTGTGCATATATATAAAAATATATGAGTAATGCGGAGGAGAGTGGAAATGCAAATTATCTTACTTTTTCTAATTACTAGATGTTGTTACAGATAGAAAATAAGGTCATTTGTGGTAATTATTCTTGCATAATATTATTGACATAATAAGGCATAACCACCACCCTCCTTGACAGAGGCACTTTTCGTGCATGGCAAGGAAAATGAAGTGAGCCTGGATATCTCCAAATAAATCTTATCCAGCCTCTTCAAAGAAGAGTGTGGCGTAACAAAAGATAAGTGTTGTTAGGAGGAAGAGAAAATGCAGATTCAGGAAATGACACTCAAAACTGATTAACGTTTCCCTCTTTTGCTGCTTCATTCTCATCTTAGTTCTCGTTTTAGTTTTAATTTAGTTCAGTTCTTTTAATTCTCCTTTTACCTTAAAACAGCTTCTTGTCTAATGCCAACACGGTGTTTCAAAGTGAGGTAAAAGTAGCCCTGGATTGAAAGTAAACACTACCGAACTGGGAACAAGAAGCAGCCATTATACTGAAGTTTGGCGATAAATAATGCACATGCTAACATAGATATTATAATTCTTTGCATACACTCACTGCTTTCCTAATTTCATCAATTATGACTGCTTTCAGCTCTTCCATGGACAATTCTCTCATCTCCCTATTTTGCACAATTTTTCTTTTCCCTTTGTGAAGCATGTTTCTTCTTTTGTTCTTTCATTCTCATTCTTTACTTTCTTGTTGCTCTTTGTTGTTTCTATATTTTTGCATTTATATTTTCTAATTATTTTAGCTGCCATTTTACTAATAAAATTTATTTCATGTGTTAGTGGGCAGCATCTTTGTTAATTCTCTTGCATTCCTGTGCTACTGTGTGTGATACTGTACCATTATGTTAAAAAACAAAAGGTGTGTGGCTGTATATAAAATAAATTTATTTATTTAAATCAGATTAAACAACTTGTAGATATCTTTGTTTCATGAACTGATAAAGGACACAAAGTAAATTTAAATTTAAGTCTTGCTGTGGTAAAATTCTCGAAATATTGCCATATTTTGATCTCCATCTTCAGTCATGAGCTACGAAAAAAGGAAACAATACTTTTTGGAATCAGTAAGCACTCAGCATCAATACCGTGTTGGGGAATGTTTTGTTTTTATGTGGTTTGTTTTTTATCATGGTGTAAAATTTGTTGTTAAAAAAATATGGTTAATGTGAGGAATATTATTGCTTATTTCATCTCTCCAACTCTCCAACAAGTGCTCTTTAAGAAAAAGCCCGACACAGAAAACAATAATCATACCAGCACTTGGAACTCATTTCATGAAACAACAAAAATTAATGTTCAATATTTTTTCTCTTGATAGCAGCAAATGCAAGTTTATTGCTTAAGTTGGTTAGATTGACAATTAAGCTTTCAGAAAATATATACCTTCTTATATAAATTATTTGAAGAAAAAGAGATATTTATGAAAAACTGAACATATATTGCAAAAGGTTCAAGTATCCTTAATTGTGTTTATTTAGCATTGTCACGAAATACTCTCTTGAAATACTCTTAAAAGGAATATGTATTCTATTTGTTTAATATGTGAATTGATTATTTTAATTTATAAATTTATTCCATAAAATAAAGAATCCTCCAATTTTTTTATATATTGTTACTAATCTTTAGTTTGTGTGACCATGACACTTTTAGAAAATTATAATTCCTGGACAAGAAGTATATAATTATACTAAAGATGTGTTTTTAAGAGAAGTAAATGATAAATAAATAAGTGTAATATAATTAATGTGTTATCATGTATCCGAATCTTGAATCTTGAAGCATGAAACAATATTGCAAGTTTGGATTGACGGCTAGTGTCAAACACTTGCAAAGTAACGGAACATAATATATTATTAGGTGGCATGTTCTTGTTGTCAATTTCCTATGGTTTTCTGTAAGTAAGTTCCAGCATGCGTGAATGTATTTTAACGAATTAGTATCTTCATATTGTCCTAACATATAAAGGTTTCACGCTTCAAGAAATTTATAAGCTACTGGTATACGTATATTATTTATTTCCATTTTTTATTCATTTAATGTTTATACAACTTGTTTTATTTTAGGCACTTTCTGTTAACTTAAACAAATTTATATCAGTACAAGTTACAGATGCTTCCAACAACTTTCTACTCGATTATTCTCTGTCTTGGATTCAAAATGTCAACAGTTTGGGATTTGATGTTTGTATACGTGAAGGTGTTTTAAACAGCGGTAAACATGAAGTAAAAATAGTAAGTGCTATTAGTTGACAGGCTTGTACTTAGCATGATTGTTAGGAGTTCCTAATTGCTATGCTTTGCTAGTTTGTTTTTTAATCCCATGCAGTTGTAGGAGAATGAAAGCAACTTGAGTTCAAATGACTATACATAGGATGAATAAATATGTTTTGTGCAAATATCCAATCACCAGCATACATAGAATGTGCTTGAGAAGGACCAAAACCTTTTTCATACACATCACCATTTTCTAAATTTGAGCAGAATTGCATTGAAAAAGAGATATTGAATGAGGCTTGTGACATAACAGTAGTGAGAAAATTTCTATTTGGATGACAGTAGGTGCAAGACGGAAAAAACAAACAAAAAGTTCGATGAAACATACTGATTATTAAATATCTCTTTTGCTAATTTAAAGTTGTTATTTAATATGAGTATAATGGTGATTGTGGAAAGCAAAGAAAATAAAGTTTTTCACTAGCTAACCCCTTAACAGTGTTAATTTTTTAAAGTGGCAGCTCCTAGTTTGTGTTAATTATTTTGAAAAAAAAACACTATTATTTTTTATAGTCTTGATTTTCTTGCTTATTAGAGAGGTTAAGCAACTAAGATTCTTCGATGATGACATAGTACAGGAGCTTTGGAATCCTCGGTTGTGTAGGATATTTCTCACCTGTATGTTGCCCTACAGCAAAAAAAACGCAGCAGATTTCTCGTCGCAGATATATGTGCCAAATGTACTGTAGTTGGTTATGACTTTAAGAACCATTAATCAAATCTTCCTATGTAGGTGATAATGGCGATAGAAATCTGCCATTTTGAATGTTTTGTATTGCTTTTCTATAAATTTGGTAGCCGAGTTTCTACTATGACGATGTTGGAATCTTTTACGTCATCATTGTAGAATCTTGGTTGCTTAACCACCTGCGCAGGTCAAATACATTAATATGAAGGCCATTACTTATCATTTACCTGCCAAATCAGGTCCTTAAAGTTTTCATCTAAAAAGTGATTATATCCATCAAACACAAAAAGTGCATCTTGGACATGTGACAGATATATCTGTCAAACACTGTTAAGGGGTTAAACCCAAGATAGGTTTGTAAACTGAAGTGCTTGTGACATGGTGATGTGGTTATGAATTTAAACAGTGTATTTTACTGTGGTAAAATCAGTTTACTTTTACAAATACTGCATCTTGGACTTTATAAACATTACACAAAAATGTCTCATGGGCAAGAACAATGAAAATCAAGCCAGAGTTGAAAACCCCACCTAGTAACTATTTTGGAATTTACATTTGGATGACTCTCTGCTTACTCAGGGAACACTTTCAGACGTTTTTGGGTATTTTTATGGCTAATAATTATTTTCTGTTTAACTATCTTTCAAAATATGTAGCACTAAGTAATTATTCTGTTACATAATCAGGTTAAGTCGTATTTACATGGAACCTGATTTTCAACTCTGGCTTGATTTTCATTGTTCTTGTCCATGCCACTTTCAAATAAGTTTTTTCAGCTTGACTTATTAAAATAACCAATCAGATTTTAAGACAATTCTACCTAGTGGTTTATGTACTGTATGATATTTAATTAAATACAATTTAAATACAAAAATCGTTTTAAACATTTTGTAGACTAAAAGGTTAAGCTTTCCAAAAATATATGTCTAGTCGTAAACTATGGATCAACCAGGAAATCACTCCAAAAAATGCTTTCCAAAAACCTTATTGTTTCTTCTTTCTAGAGAGAACTCCAACTCACTGCCATCCTATTTTCCCCCTGATATTTCAGCATAAATTGAAGGACATTTGGGATAGCAAAAGAGCTGTACCCATTTTGTTCATTAAAGTTTTGGCTTCAGTTATGCAGATGTTTAAAGGAGAACGACAATTTCTTAAAGAGTTGGAGCTCTTGGAGTAAAACAGGGTAGTTGCCTTGTAAAAAAATCTTATTTCACCCTGATACTTTTGTACACAATTCATGGTTAAGAGATTAACTGAATGTTGGTTAACCCTTAGAGTGTCGATCCTTTTTTAAAAGTCATGCCTGTAGCAGCCAAAGTTATTTTTAAACAACCATGGGATGTATATATTTTGCTCAACAACCCTAGGACATTATATACAACATGTTGTATTCTAGTTTTACATGTCCTTAGTTGTTCAATCAAATGTATGTCTAACATTGCTTATGCAATTGTTGAAGACTTTCCATTGCATTTATTTTCAATTGGATCATTGTATTATTATGTCCTGTGGCACTCAAGAATCTACAATACTACCATTACATATAAGAGTTAAAACAAATGTTACCATCAGACACAATTATAAACTAGTAGAGATCCTTCTATTAATTGAATTACTTTCATTTCATAGAGAAGAAGACATAATCAACATAAAATCCTTAGTGTTTATACACTAAGGAAATGTATAATGATTTTGACTTGGTTTCTACTAATTAAAAGTTCATCCAGGACTAGAAATGCCTCTGATAGTTCTTTCATTAGGGGATTAGAGGATTATTGTACAAATTAAAAGCATTGATACTTTTTTATTTTTAGCATTATCTTCTAATTCCTCCCCCTACGATTGGTAGAACTATTGACATATATACTGAACAAGGAAAGATTGACCTGCATCCCGGTCCTTTAAATAATAACAGCAAAGAAGGTTCTTTTAGCCAGTTCTGCAAGGTATAGTTAATTCTTAATAATTTACACTTTTAAACATTAATAACATGATTTTGAAATTTAAAATTAATAGTCATTAACGTTTACAGTAAATGCATAATTATATCAGCTGAGGATTCATATACCCCTCAAAACTCTTCATAGATGGCAGCATGTGTGCAAACATGGTAGTCCCACTTACTGGACATGATCTACCATCAAGAGTCTTGAATAATGATTAAGCCAAACACTTGTGGGAAATCATAACTCTGTCATGTATATTACAATTCCACTACCAAGTGGGAATTTCATGGTCAAACAATGTTCAAACAACATTGAAGAAACGTTACAACATTGATAAAACATTGTTGCAACGCTGTGTGACCATGATGTGCCCACAGGGTTGGGACACAGTGAGAACTCCTGATCACTCAGCAGGCTTATTTATGTGTACGAATGCCTTATAATGGGGCAATGTGGGTGTGAGAGATACACAGAGTCATGTGGAATAAAAGACTTGTAATGCAGTTTTAAAGTAGATTTTCTCGCAACACAAAATTGTTATACAAAATTGTAATACGTTTTTCTAGAGTTGATAGTCTTGTAAATTCATTAAAATCTGTAGAAATTGTGTGTATTGTTATTGTCTTATCATAAAATATCTCATTTCCTATAAATATATCTCCATTCTACTTTTTCCACTTGAATTTCTGAAAGAAGCAATCAGGTTTTAAAAAGATTAAATTAGTCTTAAGACACCAATTAATTTGGTCAAACAATGCAAAAAGTTAAATTCAAAGTTATTATATACAGGATATGGTTAAAACTTTCCAAAGACTGTTTCAGTATACAGCAATTCCATACCAATTTTATTTGTGTGAATGTTGTGTCTTCCTTGGACCATTGATGTTATTAATAATTGATGTTATTAACTGTAACTAATTTATAATATAATTATGTTATTAGAAAATTGAATTCCGTCTACGTTATAAGAAAACCCCAGCAATATTTTTGACACCTGAAATCGTTGGAGGTGTTGGTACACTATTTAATTGGATTAAAGTAAGTATGACCACTACTTTATACATGCACACACTCCCTTACGTATAGTTAAATAGTGTTGCAATATTTAGAAACATGATTACTATCTGTTTTGAATCTCCATCCTATCCCAAGATATGCCAGTATTAATTCAATACTAGTTTCAGATACCCACTGCATTATTACTAAAACATAGAAGTACCCACAATGAACAAAATTAAGCCAAAATCATTGTGGCTAGTTTTTGGTTCATTGTGGCTCATCGTGACTAGTTTTTGGCTAATTGTGGATCATTGTGGCTGGCTCACTGTGGGTCATTGTAGGTACTTTTGTATTTTAATAATAACGGTATGCACTGCTGATAAGGATTTCTATGGGCAAACATAGTTGAAAATGTCATGGAAACAAAAGGAGGTATAAGTTACTTTCTTTATAACTGTAGACAAAAAGTTAAAATGTCTAACTCGCATTCTTTATTATTTGTTCTGATATTCAAAAGCTTGAATCCACACCCATGTGACGATATGAATTTGAATTTTGATGTTGCACTGGAAGTAGGTTATTTACAGTATGTTGAAGATGTGCAGCAATGAGAAAACATATGTGGACATATTAAAATCTTGCTGGCTATTGTGCCATGATGTAATGAGTTTTGTTACAATGTATCAAACCTTTATAAATGCTTGATAACAATAAGGTATTGAAAAAACATTAGATTATAAATATTTCAAAATTTTAAGTGCGTCAACTTAATAGAATTGTTGAAGAAAGACTTGCCTTGGTTAATTAATCCTTTAATGCATAGTGTCCCCGGAAAAGAATCAAATCATTGGTCATTTCTTTGTTATTTTGCTTTTTCCAGGGGGTTAATTATTGGAAATATAATGCAAAATAAATTGGGTAAAATCTTATGTGACCCCCTGTTTCCTGATAATATTATAAAGGTTTCCAATGGGAAGTTTAATATAGCCAGGGTATATGCTTATGCATTGAAGGGTTAAATATAGAATTATAATTTTTCATTATTCAATCAGGAGGAAAATAATTTGTAAGATTTAGTCTTATTCTTTATGTTCTTTCTTTTTTATAATTTACAAAGTTATTGAAGCATGAACTACCCATCTAAGTGAAATTACAAGTGACTAAATTGCTTCTCAGCTCCATTTTAACTCTATTCGTTTTCCATTAGATGGCTGTTGTAAACATGCTGTGACTACTACTTTTAAAAATTAAGATTAATAGTCAATCTCACTATGCCTTGACCAGTCCCATCTATTTGTCATATCTTAGCATTTGCTATATTGGAACACCTGTTGAATTCTCATGTAGAAGGATACAGGTTGGTACCTATTGAGCAGGAAAGATTGCTGGAGCATGATTGATTTATATAATTGAGGTATCTCTGCTCCATCTGCACAGCTCATTGCATTGGTTTCCATTGGAATCTTGTCATATATTTATATATATATTCTAGAAATGTATATGTTCTAGAAATATCAGTTTACAACAAACAATACAGTAATTAACATCAAAGAAGAAGAAGAAAAATAAATAAATAAAAATAAAAAGTTTTTAAACACAGAAAAACAATACTCCGCAAACATTTAAGATAGTGACCCTTGCAAGGTATGAAAGGAATCACTATCTAACAATTAAAACAACAAACTTTGGAAAAAAAGATTTCTCAACATTATGTTATGTATATATACTTTTAGTATCTTTACTTGGATCTACGTTCTACTATTCTATGTTTTCTTTCATTTTAGGATGTTGATGAAAAATCATCTACAGTTTGTGCAAAGAGTCCTCGGGACGTATACAATGATAGAAATGTACATTCGCGTATTCATTATTTTGTTCATGGAGGTAGGCACTTAAGGAGTAATTTACTTAATTTACTTTGTGACTATTAATTTCAAACACAATCTTATATCTTTGTTTTTTCCATTTTTCTTCCGTCCTAGCTAGCCAGGTAATTATGTTCATATGAGAAAAATAAATTTCACCCAACCGGGATCCCGTTGCTTGATTGGCTGTATCCTGTCTAACCAGGTTGTCTTGATGCCATTTGAATGTGATGTATTTTTAACAGAAAGTAATTAAGGAAGAGGGATCCTACCAACAGTGACTTATCTCTTCCACACAGATAATTTTTCTCATATTAACAGGTCATAAGAAAGATGTCTCATTAAACCTTTATTTACACCTTATCATTATATCAGAATTATACAGATAATAATGCAAATGTAATGATGCTTTGGGAATAATTTGAGTTGTGAAAAATGAATTATTACAGATGGTTGTCCAGAGACATTCTTCTAAATATTAAATCTGATCTGTCTATGTTTTATCTCTTTTATCTCTCTTGAAGCATGAAACATCCATTATATATAAGGAACATGCTTTTATGGGAGGATAAAGCATTTGATTTGATTACCTAGCCAATAATTTTAGATGAAGGAAATATGAATTTAGATTTTTGTGGTACTTAGTATGTGTTAGTCATGTGAATCCAAATTTATAATTATGTATTATTCATTTTGTTTTTACTTGATCCTTGTTCTGGTTTCATCTGAACATATAGTAGCTTGTGATAAAATCTGTTACTAGTTTGTTAAAATATGTACACATACTCATTGTAAATTGCTGAATAGTTTTATTGAAAAAAGGGGGAAAAAATTAATTTTAAAAGTCATTAATTTTATATGGTCATATTTGCAGGTATTGTTCACTCATTTTATATTGAAATGTTCAGTGTTGTATCACGCTTCAAGATTATGTATTTAAGGTTATTTAAACTTCTGGTTCTGGCTCCTACATTCCCATGGTCTTGTTTGTCTTCATAAGGTTATTTGAGATTCTGATTCCTACTTGCTCATGGTCTTGTTTGTCTTCATAAGGTTATTAAGCTTCTGACTCCTACGTGTTCATGGTTTTGTCTTCATATATGTGTTCTTTTATAGAGTGATAAAAGTAGTACACTTTTAACTTCAACTCTTAGAATTGTAACAATGTATTTGACATAATATTATGGAGTGTTATGTTGCTTATATAATATGCATTTTTATTACAGATCTGCATCCTTGCAATGATGTCATACCACCAAAACATTTGGTATGTGAGGCTAATAAAAACTTTACGGCTGTTCATTTTGAATGCAATAAAGACTGTAAAAAAGCCACACCCAGGACAATTTGTGGATCTGATCATGTTACCTATCCAAACGAATGTGTGATGTATCGAGAAGCTTGTGTAAATTATGGGAAGGAATATCTTACAAATATCACAGTAGCACACAATGGAAGTTGCAATGGTTAGTACAACGTCTCTTGTGATAGCCAACTAATGTTTCACAAAATTCATGCTGAAATGAAACTATGTTGATTATTTAAGTTCACTCGATCCTTTTTTAATGAGTTTTTTTTTGTACTTATTTTTTTAATTACTACACTCAGAAATAATGAAGAAATGCTAGCTAAACATCAAATTGACATAAAATCTTACATTTTTACTTCACCATGATAATAGCAAAGAAAAATATTTGTCCTTTATATTTTAAAGATGGGAATGCTGACTAAGGGTTTTAGTTTTTCCCAGCCCCATCTCCTGGCCCTCAATATTTTTAGATGATTCACATTTAGATTATCTTGAAAACTCTTAGAACAAAAGAAATAACAGTTTTTATGAATGTAACATCATTTCCATAACTAATAAATAAAAACCAAGGCAGTAGTTGCTAACAAAACAAAATATTTAGGTGTAATGAATACAACAAAACAAGTGATAAAAAAAATTATATAAAAAACATATAAAAAAAACCATAAGTATCGTATTTCTTCAAATAAGAGACTCCCTCAAATTATAGACCTCCTCTAAGTGCAGACCCCCCTTAGAAAAATAGTGCAGAATAATAGACGCCTACCACACCAGTATAAACCTTCTTTATAAGGAAATCCATATCTTGATACCAAACCTTACCGTGGACTCTACGTGTAACAAATAAGATTTAATATTCTATTAAAAATTAGTCTATATTTTAAAATTTATAGTGACTTTGGACCACAAAAATATCCTTATTCTACTTTCAATTCAAAATGAGAGTAGTATTTTTATGTAACTCTTTCGTATTGTAAAGAAAAGTTGACTTTATTAAACCTCAATTCTAGAAATAGGAGTCCCCCTTAAATTATAGTCCCCCTCTAATTGTAGACTCCCACTTTGACTGCTTTCAAGAAATTGTAACCGGTTTCTCATTTGAGGAAATACGGTATTCAAAAAATTCACTTTCTTGATGCCACGAGACGTTTGATACAATGAAATATAAACTTTTGTATCTATAACTTCATAAGAAATGATAGTAAAATTTAAAAAGTGAAAGCAAACTAAATAACAAAAAATAATAACATACAAATTTTAGCAACGGAACTCACACTTGATATAATTCTACTGTGGCTGTATCTTATGATTTCAGCTATTTTAGAAATAAGGATCTACAGTAAGATTTACCAAAAATACATTTCCTGAAAACAAAACTGAATATCTTCTGTAAACAAAATAAAGTAAATAAATAAACTTGTTAAGGATTTTTGATTTTAACAAAACACACTTTTACTCTTTCTACATTCCTTTGCAAAGATTTATTTTGAAACCTCCATTTAAATCAAAAATATTAAATCGTATTTAAGGGTACAAACACTTTTCATACATTTAAAAAATATGACCATTATTAAGGACAGTGTCACGGACAACTATGGAAGGGGTGGTTTTAAAAAATAACCAAAATATAAAGTCTTAGAAAGTGTTCAAAATAAATCCAACACTGTTGAAGATCGCGCTAAGGTCAACAGATTGAAGTCAAACATGGGTTTTTTTCTCATAATGTGCTCAACATTAGCTTTTATATATCCTTGAATGGGTAAACGTGTTTTGTTCGTCAGAAACAAGAAAACAAGTAGACACACATTTTGTTGTTGTACTTTATTCTTGATATTGGGGCCAGGAGCCGGGAAAAACCACATCTGGCTAAATATGATTGTTTTTAGAGGCTATTAGGAAACATCGGAGATTGGAAATTGGAAATCGAGAAATAAATATTTTGTTAAAATATGGTTTTATACTATAGCAGAGTATAGAAGGGTCACTCTCCTGCGCAGAGTTTCCATGTCACATATCTGCGGAAGAGAGGGGAAGAGGGTTAAGACACAAAACGTACAATAAAAACAACTAATTTTAACACATTTATAATATACAACAAGTTATAATAAAGTGTAAATCCCACTGGGGTCTCGATATGAGAAAATTTTAGAATTGGCAGAGGGCACCTCCTTCAGGGCCCCTGAATTTTAGATAATTTACTGTTGAGTTTTTCTATTAATTTTTGAACCAATTTGATCGTAGATAAGTGATTGTATTTTTCTTGATTTTATCACACATTTCAACACCATCAACTGATCGCTAAAAACTGTTTTAACGTGTAACATAGTGGGATATGGTTTTTCATTGATGAGTACCCTCAATTATATTAAAAACTTAGGGAAACTCCCTGATTATTTTTGAGAATGTCATCAAATAAGTGAGAGTTAACTATGGGAAAATTTATGCGAAACCCTTATTCTTACAACTCTTTTTATTAAATAGCAGCACATGCAATTAAATTTTCCTAAAAATCTACTAATACAATTTAAATCGTTTCATAATCAACCATGTACAATACATGTGAATCCACATCCTCGTAACGAGCACTATATTTTCCTTTCCGATGTGAGAACAGCGGGAAATGAAAAAAGGCCCTGGGAAAGAGGTTGGTGAATGTTATATTTCTGAGATGTCAGGTAAAAAAAAAAGTTATTACAAAGGGATGTATTCCAATTTGCACACCGGCTTTTCATGTACAGTGGTAAAATTTGCAATTTGAGTCCATATTTTAACCAATGCAGGACTTCTGTAAGTGAATTGTTGTTTTAGTGTATCCATATGCCACTGGAAAAGTTACATTGTTGAAAGTTCCTGGTATACCAAATGTATTCTGCGAAAATGTATCTTTCACTTCTCCAACTACATTTTGGAGTACATTACCTATCCACGTAGCAATATCTGTCTTATGGGATTACAATGGTACAGATAGGTACGTATCGGCAGCTTGGAGTGAAGATGTTTCAATTAATGGTTTTAAAGCATGCATGTTAGTGGCTGGACGGTATTATCAAAGACACATAAATGGTGCACCATATATAACTTACACTGCATACCAGAAAAGTTTGAACTCGATGAATTTAAGTGTATCTGCTGGGAGTGTTAAAATGCCATCATGGACGACTGGTAGCAGATGTCAAAATGTCAAGTTGAGGGTATGTGATTAATGCTGGCAAATTCTAAATACTCTCTTTTTAAAGCATGAAAAAACATTTATGTGTATAGGTACTGTCAGTAATTCTGTAGGAAATGATGCAATGAACAAACAACAAGAAAGTTCAGTAGCATACGACTTGATAACGAATTAATCTTATATTGTCACTTATCCCATTAATGTATAAGAATACCTCCTGTTTATATTAAATTTCCCACTGGAAACCTTTATAATTTATGAGAAATCAGGGTTGATAACAGCTTTTGTCAAATTTATTTTGCATTATATTTCCAATGATTAACGCCCTGAAATAAGCAAAATAGCAAAGAAATGACCAATGATTTGATTCCATTCCAGGGGGCACTTTGCATTAAACCTTTAAAATATGTACGTACTTAGTTATTTTGTTGGTCGTCAGGGTTGTTCAACATGGCTGGGTAAAAGAGACTTGCTAATTTCATAAATTATCAATTTGAGGTCATTGTGATGTCATAAAACAAGAGGATCGTTGAATTAACAAAATTTGCGACATTTTGTTTGTAAAAAACAATGGCATTTTTGTTCCTATCAGATGTCCTAAATTCTAGTATATTTATTTTGATGACGGGTTATGTAAATTTTGAAACATGTCAATAAAGCTGGAAAAGTTCAAATTTATGTATATCTAATTTTAACCCTTTTGCATAGTGTCCCCGGAAAGGAATGACATCACTGGTTATTTCTTTCCTATTTTGCTTTTTCCAGGGGGTTAGTCTTTGAAAATATAATGTAAAATATATTTGGTAAAAGTTGATAAGACCTCCTGGTTCTTCATGAACTTATAAATGTTTCCATAGGAAAGTTTAATATAACCAGGGGGTTACATAAAAATAATAGGTATAACTCTCGTTAACGTTTTGTTTATAATTTTAATTCATATAGAAACCATTGGGTAAACATGATCACGTGCTTGTCTCAGTTCAGCATCAATACAGACAAAGGTATTCGGATGCAATGACAGCTTGGGTAGAGAGAAGTAAAGCTTTTGATGCTGATAACAGATGGATAAGATTGTGTTCAAGAGAACTACAAAACTTTGATGGTATTCATCGTGGAGTTTCTCTTGTAAGTTAACTTTTTATTTTGGTAGATGTGACCATGTGTATTCAGTAGTAGCATAGTCAACTAGGGAAATATATGTTGGTACAATTTTAAAAATATTTCAATGTTATTATGTAGTATAATGATTACGCATGTTTTTTTTGTTTTTTTAAATCAGCCTTCCGAACATATCGACCAAATGGACCAAATAAATCAAAAAAGTTCATTATTTTACTTATTTGAAATGTTTTGAACCTAGTCCAACAACATTTCTGCAATCTTAAACGTTTTACAATCTTTACAAACTCGATTAACCAGACATACTTTCATTGCATTGCATTCGCTCATCTTGTTCATCTTTTATGAGCAAATTAAGTACTGGGATCGTATCTTAGCAAGGTGTCAATTATGTTACCATCCACCTTTGTTTATAAAGATAATATATGCATGCACGATTCGTTATTTACTACGTGTTTTACTGATTGTTAAAAAGTCATTTTTCCACTCCTAGGAAGTGGTTTAAGAGCATACAAATAAAAGTATGAAACAGACCCATCCCAGTGGGCACATCATGGTACAGAATGGCGACACGACCCCTGGAAACATCTTGAAACTTCTGGCCATCAAATATTATTTCCGAGAAACTAGAAACTAGTTGCAAATAAAACACACTACAGGAAAAGGCAAAAATCTCTTTTTTCGGCTCCACGTTTATTTTA
>JANTOQ010706340.1:0-10069 GCA_027564595.1 Bythotiara depressa | reverse complement strand
CCCAAAAGCGCTTTGCGCCGTCAAAATCAGCCTGTATTAGGCCCTGCCCCTGTAAAACAACCACTTCATACATATAATTAAAGAAGATACTAGCACCTATAATCGTCATTAAATCTACGTTTTAGAGCTTAAAAATTGAACTAACGGTTGTAGATCGTCATTAAATCTAGGTTTTCGAGTCTTAAGAATGGAACTACCAGTCGTAGATCGTTGTGTAATGTAGGTTTTAGAGCTCTGAGAATCAGACGGGGGTCGTAAATCATCGTTTCGTCTACGTTTTAGAGGCTTAGAAATCGAACTGGCGGTCGTAGATCATCAGTAAATCTACGTGTTAGAGGCTTAAAAATGGAAGTAGTCGTAGATCGTCATTAAATCTAGATTTTAGAGCCTTAAGAATCAGACGGGGGTCATATATCATCGTTTGATCTATGTTTTAGAGACTTAGAAATCGAACTAGCGGTCGTAGATCGTCTTTAAATCTACATTTTAGAGGCTTAAAAATGGAAGTAGCGATCGTAGATCGTCATTAAATCTAGGTGTTAGAGTCTTAATATGGGAACTACTGGTCGCAGATCGTTGTGTAATCTAGGTTTTAGAGCCTTAAGAATCAGACAGGGTCGTAAATCATCGTTTAATCTACGTTTTAGAGGCTTAGAAATCGAACTGGCAGTCGTAGATCGTCAGTAAATCTACGTTTTAGAGGCTTGAAAATGGAACTAGCAGTCATAGATCGTCATTAAATCTAGGTTTTAGAGTCTTAAAAATAGAACTAGCGGTCATAGATCGTCATTAAAATGACGTTTTAGAGGCTTAAAAATGGAAGTAGCGGTCGTAGATCGTCATTAAATCTAGGTTTTAGAGCCTTAATAATCAAACGGGGGTCATATATCATCGTTTAATCTATGTTTTAGAGGCTTATAAATAAAACCAGCGGTCGTAGATCGTCATTAAATCTACATTTTAAAGCCTTAAAAATCAGACGGGGGTCGTATATCATTGTTTAATCTATGTTTTAGAGGCTTATAAATAGAACTAGCGGTCATAGTTCGTCATTAAATCTAGGTTTTAGAGGCTTAAAAATCAAACTTAAAGTCGTAGATCGTCATTAAATCTACGTTTTAGAGGTTAAAAAATCGAACTAACGGTTGTAGATCGTCATTAAATCTAGGTTTTCGAGTCTTAAGAATGGAACTACCGGTCGTAGATCGTTGTGTAATGTAGGGAGCCCTGAGAATCAGACAGGGGTCGTATATCATCGTTTAATCTACGTTTTATAGGCTTAGAAATCGAACTAGCGGTCGTAGATCGTCATGAAATCTACGTTTTAGAGGCTTAAAAATCGAAATAACTTTCGTAGATCGTCATTAAATCTAGGTTTTAAGAGTCTTAATAATGGAACTAGTGGTCTTGGATCGTTGTGTAATCTACGTTTTAGAGGTTTAAGCATCAGACGGGGTCGTATATCATCGTTAAATCTATGTTTTACAGGCTTAGAAATGGAACTAGCGATCGTAGGTCGTCATTAAATCTAGGTTTTAGAGCCTTAAGAACCAGACGGGGGTCATATATCATCTTTTAATCTACGTTTTAGAGGCTTAGAATTGGAACTAACGGTCGTAGATCGTCATTAAATTTAGGTTTTAGAGTCTTAGGAATCAGACGGGGGCCGTATATCATTGTTTAATCTACGTTTTAGAGGCTTAGAATCGAACTAGCGGTGGTAGATCGTTGTTTAATCTAGAAAGCTTACAGTGACGAATTACCGTAAATCATGTTTTAAAATTTTGCTTCAATCAATGAATAAATTCTAAAAAGAAAGACATTGAGAAAGATAAACAGCTTTTCCTTTATCATTTACTTCTGGTTCATATTCTGAAGTGCTCAGTGTCTAGACAACCTGTTTAATGTAATTCATGGAATTCGTGTTTTTACGATTTCACGTTATAAAATAAGATATGGAATGAATGAATACTTGTACTTAAGAACTCGTACTCGTACTCACATTTGCTGTACTCGCAGTTATAAATATATAAAAGTTAATTTACATACTCGTGTACTCGTACTCGCACTTTTCGTCATTGTACTTGCATTTACATATACTCGTACTCGCACTTGTTCTACTCGTACTCGTAATAATATACTGTACTCGCATACTCGTGTATAGTTACTCGCGAACGGTACTGTACAATGGATGACAATAAACAGAAGATTAACTAACTGCAATCTAGCAAATAACTCAAAGGTATAATGATGACTCGCTTTTTCTTTAAACTGATTTCAAAGAATTTAAATGGCATTTAATCTTAAAAAACAGATAATGCTGCATATAGTGCCTCCTCTTTCATTGCATTGCCTGTAAAAGATTTAAAGAAGAAAATGAGACAGCAAAATGGTTCACCAATCATTAATAATAATAATGCTATTATTGACTTTTAGGTTGTTTTGTTTGGTAACATGAAATCTCATTCAAAGTGATTCACAATTTTAAAATTTATTTTGTTTCAGTGAAATAAAACAAATGATCCATCACATTTAATTAAATATATTTATATAAACCCGGGTAAACATTTCCAGAGAAATCTGTCTCAATAAAAAATAAAAACAAACATACAGTCAGTATATAATACAGTATATATTTATTGCAAGATAAATCCCAAATATTTTTTGAGCAAATTTAAGATTTCAACAAGAATTCTAACCTAAGTGTCAGCACCTAAAGGTGGGACCCTATAAAGGAGCTGTAGTTAATATAATATAATATAAAATATATATAAGATATCTGTCGTGTGTGTACCCAATGAATGTTCCCTAACTTTTCCAGGTTTTCTAGGTCTCTTTATAAACATCTGACTATTGACATGAAACATACATGTAAATGTCAGCTTCTGGTCAGGTCAAACGACTTAAAAGTTGATTTTCTCAATAGATGGTCATTTTTATATACTTAATATACCATTGATACTTATCATTAGCATAATAATAATTTTAGAATAAACTCAACAAAAGAGAACAAAATATATAGTGAATTTTTCAGTGACGTAAAGATTTTCAAAAAATACTCCCTTACTACTTCAGGTTTTCCTATAAAATCAAATCAGATGTTTTCCAGGATAGTGAACAAACAACACCTAATTTCCATCCTTATTATTTGCATCAACAGTGAACTCACCAGGTGTTTTCGCTCTTAAAATCCAATCACCATCCTTGCTAGGTCGATTAATAACAACAACATCAAAGAGTTTTGCCATTAGTTCCACAACACTACTAAATCCCAATGCTTGAACATCAAAATCTTTTTTATGCATACTCTGAAATAGAAATAAAATAGATATATATAATTGTATTGAATAGTGACTCTGAAAAATGAAATTGAGCAGACAGACAAAATTTTATTACTGTTTCGCAGGCATACTTAAAATTTCACATTGGTATGCTTTGATTATGACCGTTTAAATCATTTTTGTGCGTGTTTTTTTTCCTTTTTATTTCATTCTCTCACACAGAACATTATTTTTAATGTTTCATTGAAATTAAGTTATGCATGAATGATTCTGTTTTTGAGTTAACTCTGTACTCCACAATTGACCTTTGCCAAATTTCATGAAAATTTGGAAGTTTATTTTTGTAAAAAAACAGACAAAATCTGAAGGGTTAACTTTCATTACATTATGCCAACAGTCAAAGCCTTCTTAAATTTCAATATTTCCATGTCTGCCTCCTATCCATGCGTAAAAATGACACGTGTGAAATTAAGAAGTTAACATAGTGTAGCGAAAACAACAACAACATTCTGTTTGCTTGGTGTATGACATTGAAATGTTCAGCATAGGAATATTTTTTGACGACAAATATGAATAATAAGTCCATTGTTTATCAAAATAAACTTGAAATTTTCATGGAATTCAGGAAAGGTCTAAAAAGTATTTTCTTTTTGTCATAGGATGCCTTCCTGTTTCGTGTGCTCAAGAGTGAATCACATACTCAAGAGGGAATAACAACACAATTTCCTGTTCCAAGGAACTCATAATGATGGTTCCAATTTGAGAACTGCCAATATGTGACAAGGCATAGTTGTTTATAAAAAACACTATGACGGAGTGCACAGTGAGTTCATATCTAAATACATTGTGATGAATAATTATTAACAATAAATTTAAGAAAATGTTTTAGTCCTGTTCATGGAAATTAATTTGTGGAAATATTATAGACATTTTTATTTATACAAACATATAAATAAATACTTGTTACAGGTGTCTTTCACTCACTTAAAATTATTCCTGCTTTGCCCATATTGCCCATGTTTGAAAGTCTTTACTGGGTAATTCATTTTAGTTATACATTTAGTTAATTTAGTTTATCATCAAGGTGCTTAGGGTATTCCTGACATCATTTCGTTTCAATCAATGAAGACATAACACATCATTCCCATAAGTGCACTTAGTATATATTTTCTATCCTACTTTAATAAGCAGAGGAATTCCTATTCAGGCTCTTCACTATGTTCCTCTGTATTAATACTTTCCTACTACTTAAAATTTGGCATTGTTTCAACGCCTGAACAGTATATTCTAGTTTGATATATACCACAATAACATGGCTGATCTTCAGAAGAAAATGAGCATTCATTAAAAATCTCTTTATCAGAGTTTGCACTCTCTGCTCTGGCCATTTTTGTTTTTCCTTTTGCAGGTTTCGCTTGTCCAAAAGCAACTGGAGTAAATACAAAATGCAAATGGTGGAAAGTGGTGGAAAACAGGATAAATATTACAAATATTGGAATAAAGAAGAAAAACTTGCAAGATTATTTTGTGATATTATTACTAATCAAGCCCTTGTGTATCTAAAATAAAGAAAGAAAAAGTAGCTTTTATCCGACATTCATTCTCTTTTAACAACTTTTATTCTGCCGTTTACTTACTTTGTATTCAAATGGAAATCTTGCAGACCATACACCTGAAGGTCGATTACTCAATACCTAAAAGTTAAGAGTATTAAAATAAGATAAAGAAAGAAACCATAACAGAGGCTGTGTGAAAAGGAGAACTTAAAAAGCAAAAAATGTTTTTACACATGGTGCACATACATGTGTTGAAACCAGATAAAAGTTGTACAGATTATAAAAGCTTTACAGATTATAAAATAATAGTTTGTTTGTTCTAGGAGTCTGTAGGATTATAACGGTTTTTTAAAATTACATTTTACTTTATTTATAATACAAAGAAAAAGGTCTGTAGTATCATAGTTATTCTAATAAGGCTGCACCCAGTTTGTGTTAATTATTTTGAAAAAACACTATTTTTAGTCCTGACTTATAGTTCCCTGGCTTTATATTATGCAAGAATTTGACATAATTTTTTTAAAGTACATACCAACACCTGTGCAGCTCAAATACATTAATATGAAGGTCATTAATTATCATTAAAACTAATCGAATCAGGTCTTTTAAAGTTTTCCTCTAAAAAGCTATTATATCCGTCAAACGAAAAAACAATCATTTTGGACATATGACGAATATATCTGTCAAAAACAGTTAATGTTATCTGGGAACTTAAAAAAAAATAGGCGATATAAAAGTGTCAGTTACCTGAAAGTCGATTACCTAAAGGTAAATATTAAAATAACTGTGGTAATGCCCACTCTATTTTGCCCCAAATTTTAGCTTAGTAGACCAAAGTAGTTTTTAAAGGAAAATGTGAAAGAGCAACATTTTAGGTGGTTTATATGTGATGTCTTAAAAATACTTTTAAATTATTTATGATGGAATATAGATGTATTAAGAACAGTAACTATTCTTGAAGAAAATGTACCCTATATATCTCCTTCTTAACATCTTCAGGTAGTCCACTTTTTGAAGGTATAGCAGTATCATCCAAATTTTGTTTTTTATACCGTGATCCAGATGGCGCAGCTTGAGGACGTCGGTAAATATCAGGTTGAAATGCACCTAAAGAACAAGAAATAGTAAATTGTTACTACAGGTAACACTGAAAACTTTACAGTGAATATAAATTATTTGAAATTAATTTACTGTAAATAAAAATGTATCCTAGTATATAAAATTCACTTACTGTAAATAAAATAGAATTTGTTAACTAATAAATACTATTTACAATAACCAAGTATGGCTGGATAATTAAAGTGACACTCTTATTTTCCTGAGATTACAAAAATTCGAACAGCATAACATTCATACACACTGGCAAGTTATGTGAAAAACAAAATTACGCACACAATAAAATGTTTATATACAACTTTTTGTTACAAACACATTTGGAGCTGAATTTTCAGTTTGTTTTGTTTGACTATATCTTATTCTTAATTGGCTAGCAGTAAACAATCTTCTCGATCAATTGGTTATAAATTATGTATGTTGTTCCTTCCAAAACCAATCCTGTAATGCCTGGCTACACCTCCTGTCTATTGTACATTTTCCTAACAGTAACCCTTATAATTTTATGAAAGATCAGGGGGCTTATCAACATTTACCAACTTTGATTTTCCTTTTATTTCCAATTGGTAACAGCCCTGGAAAAAGCAAAACAGCAAAATTAAATAAATGTAGATTTTAATAATTTCCAGGGACATGAGACACTATCAGGGAGTTAGCCAGAAAATAAAATGTTACCGTGTTTTTATTGAATTGGGAATTTTCCTAAAGAATGTTGCCCACCATGTTTGGGCAAGGAAGAAAATTATTCTTTCTAGATCGCCTAAAACTGGCATAAACCACATTGTTTTTTACCTTTGGGGAGGCACTGTAAGCGCTGGGTCAGCTTTCATTATTCAGTATTTCCGAAGCTTCAAATGTATTAAATTTAGTACCATGTAAACTTTAAGACTACATTATTACTACTAAAATATTGATAAAGTCTTGGTGAGTTATAATAAAAACAATAACATAAACAAAACTGTTTGCTATGATGAACTCGTGTGCGAAATCAAAATAGTGTCAAATCAAAACGCTAACAAACATAAAATAATAAAACCGCTGACCTTATATTTTATTTCACTTGATCAAATATTTCTTTTCCAAACAAGACGGGGGTCAGTCAATTAATTTTTTAATCAGCAGTTTCAAAGATGATAAAGTGATTATTTCTACGCACATGTTAGATGTGTGGAATAAAACAAACAGCTCACAATGTTCAATATTAATGTTGTTCAGAAGAGAAATTTTGCACAAAAATGATATTAGAAACAAAAATTTATATTAAAAGTGTATTTATAAGTCAGTACTACTGTATTGTATATATTTACAATCAATATCAATGGTTATAAATTTATTCTCATTTTAGGTTTTTATTTTTAAGTTCATAATTATTTACAACATTGCTTTGTGTCAAACCTATAAGAAAAACTTAATAAACCTATTTATTTACTTTCCCTTCTCTATACATCCTTTTCCTTGACTCTCTTTTTCAATAAAAATCCCCTCCCCCGGTTTAAATAAATTTTAAGCAAAGAAGCTAAAGTCTAAAATTAATTTTACGTTCTCCAAGTTTGAAATAAATAAATAAATTGAGAAGGAGAATGTTGTCTGCCTGTTTCAATTTAAAAACAAGCAATTCTTTTGGTACATTGGGTGACACGTGCTTCAATGAATTCAATGCTGAAGAATGTTATAAATTTTCAATAACACCACATGTTGTAAAAAAAGTAAAATATAATTAAGTGTCTAGGCAAGTCTTCTATTAACATTGTGTACGCATGTTGAGTCTCAAGTGCTCAAAGATCACCACATGTTTGTTGTGTTAGTTTAAAGTTTAATTTGACGGGCTGATAAAAAACAAAGATAGATTATAAAGTATGCAGAACTAACTAGTTGAATTTCAACTTTTTTATGTTAATTTGTTAATTTGGTATTCTGTGAGCTGAAAGTCCAGCCGTTATTTCGAGCGTGATAAAGCACATGTTGCAAGACAGAAAAAAATTATCTTGTTCAATCGTGATGTTGGTTTACAAATGCTTTTTTAATGCAAGGAAGTAAATGAATAAATAAATTTAAAATAAAATGGCAGATTAGATGTGAACGATAGTGTTTACCTTGTTCAGTTGAGATGATTGCTTAAAATTAACTTTGAGCAGTTAGATGTTAATTCCAGATAAACACAAAACTTATTCTTTGTCAGAAATAGTTTTTGTATGATTCAGACAAAATTGGGAATTTTTTGTTCAGACACCAATTGGGAATACCACGTTGTAGGCGGTGCCCAGCAGGCTAGCTAACACCCTGACTATAGGGTTAAAAGTGATACTATTATCCAAAATTTTCTTTCCAATTAGCAAACTTATTGTATTTAAAAAAAAAATTTATATGTACAGGGAAAGTAGACAAAAGAACAAAATTGCTTTTAAACAACTCCGCTGGAGAAAGTTTTTCTTGGCAGCTTTTAGTAAAATAGCTGTGAGACAGAATAGGTGAAGAAAAACCTTTCTGAATATTATCCATGAGTTTAAAACGTCTTCCAAGGAAACACAAAACTTATTCTTTGTCAGAAATAGTTTTTGTATGATTCAGACAAAATTGGGAATTTTTTGTTCAGACACCAATTGGGAATACCACGTTGTAGGCGGTGCCCAGCAGGCTAGCTAACACCCTGACTATAGGGTTAAAAGTGATACTATTATCCAAAATTTTCTTTCCAATTAGCAAACTTATTGTATTTAAAAAAAAAATTTATATGTACAGGGAAAGTAGACAAAAGAACAAAATTGCTTTTAAACAACTCCGCTGGAGAAAGTTTTTCTTGGCAGCTTTTAGTAAAATAGCTGTGAGACAGAATAGGTGAAGAAAAACCTTTCTGAATATTATCCATGAGTTTAAAACGTCTTCCAAGGAAGTGCTGTTTGTTATCAAACCAAAAGTATATATTTATATTTATAACAAAAGATGTAAAAAAATTATTTACTAATGAATAAAAAGATTTAGTAGGGTATAAATAGTTTAATTTACAGGTAAATAAATTTATTTAAAGTAAATTTATTAGTAAACAATTATCTTCTTTACTTACACCGAAAAACCATTTCATCAAAATAAATGCTTTAGTTCCTGTTTTACCAAAAACAAACAAACTGAACAACGAAATTCGACTATACAGCCATATACCAGAAATTAATCCAAGAACCGATTGACTTTGAATAATAAATAATTGTTTGTTTGTAACCAGTGACATGCATACCTAAATGACTTTTTATAAACCTCTTCATATTAAGGGAGTGATATATCAATGAGTAGAAATCCAGCATTACATATTAGTTAGTATACATTGCAATATTTTGAAATATTCAAACTTCCATAACTATATATTTTCCTTAGCTTTACGTATTTCAGATTTAAGATTAAAACCCTTCAGTTCCTGTGTCCCCGGAAATGAACACAACTAATAGTCATTCCTTTGTTACATTGCTTTTTTCCAGGGGTTGATTTTTAGAAATAAAAGGAAAAATAAATGGTTGTATAGAAGCTGATAAGACCCCCTGATTCTTCATAAAATAATAAAAGTTTTCAATGAGAAATTTACAATAGACAGGAGGTATAGTATATTCAGGCATAAAAAAAGATATTTAGTAAAAAAAAATCGTCTCAAAAATATGTATGTAAAAGTTTAAAAGACTACCTTTGAAATGTACATAGAATTATGATCATTACATGGGCTATACAACAAATTAATAAATAAATCAAGATATTATATCTTATATCTTATAATAAGGAATGAAAGTTATTCAGGCAATTGGATTACAATATTCATTCACAACATATTTTATTTAAAACAAAATTAAATATTTTACTTCCTGAAAAGGAGCTTAGGACCATATTTGTAAGTTTAAACTATAACATAAAGTGGGTTCAAGATAATAATAATCTTTAAACTTTAATTTCTTCTTCTTGTACAAATAATATATATACACTTCAATTAAAATAATATATGGGCTATTATTTTCCACAACTAACCACTCGCTTAACAAGGCATGGTTGAATGGACCACAGATAATATTAGTCATATTCCATAAGACCCAGTACCGAGTTTGCTTTTCTTATTTATTATTCGGACATTTACGGCGCAAACTC
>JANTOQ010706118.1:0-10070 GCA_027564595.1 Bythotiara depressa | reverse complement strand
TATCAATTATTAAATAGCAAAATTTCGCAATCTGCAGATCAAATAAACTTTAAATTAAACTTATTGTTCCTCACATGCTCGTTGAAATAATATAGTCACATGTTATATAATTGGATTTAAAGAGAAACATACAGAAATGTATGTGTGCGTAAGGTTTTGAAACTAACTATAATATTCAAAACAAAACAAAATGTCTCCTATGAGATGCGTTACGGTAGCTACATTTGCGACTAACATGTTCAAAATCCTGTATCCGCCCCTGTTTGCTTCATACGTTTCTTTTTGTATGATGTTATATCTAATTTCGAAGTACTTTGTCACGTGTGTTCATGCATTTCTTGACCTCTATGGTTAACCACGGGCATGGTTTATCACGGACTCGTTTAAGTATGATTGGCGCTATGTTATCGTAACATGTTAACAATATGTGTTTCATATTCAAACAAGCATCGTTTAAAACGTTTGTGTTATAGACCAAGGACCAGTCGCAATTTGAGGGATTACATAATAATAAATTTTGGTTATATATTTTATAATTACAGCATGAGATTTGTTTCGTGGTAAATTTACAGTAGTTTAATTTTCAGACACACCCAACCATATCATGATCACTGAAAGCAATTGGTATGACGTTGGTTTCACTAATTACACTAGGATTGCGTATACAGATTACGTCTATTAACGTTTTGGAATCATATGTTATCTGAGTTGCTATTTTAATAGCTTAAGCCCTTCAATAGACAAAACAGTTTTGTTTCCAGGGTGATCGTTATGTTTGAGATAATTGATGTTAAGATAGCCCATTCTAATTTTCACCATTTAATCTTTCGTTGCTATGGACAACATATCATCTACAAAAATTGTAAAGTTCTTATTTAAATATAGTGAGCTATCCGGGGGTCCATACATTGAAATAATTAAAAAGCTTTAGCACGTGTACGGATAAATTGCCGTGGCGCCCCCTCCCCCCAGGCGGATGTATAATAATTGTATAGCAATTAATAATTAATTTGGTAAAGATCATCCGGTTCATCTGCCATGTACGTTTCACTAAGGTTAATATATCGATGTTACGATATGTCACTTACATGATCTAAGTTTGTCCATAAACAAATAAATTTAAGTGAAAACATTTCAACCCTCACAGTTCCGTCAACTTTTTCATTTCAGGTATTTCAGGCATTCTCAAAGATTCTGGACCCGAACATGTATCAATATCTCCGCTTAAGAGTAACAAAATTTCTGTCCAGTGGATCCTTTTTTTTGTCTGCGTCAATTTTGATGAATTCATAATAAGATAAATGTTTATTAACCAATTTAATATCCGCTGGTGGTGCGAGTAACACAAGAGTCTTTTTCCGGAAACATGATCAAGGCATTAGTGGCCTTCTATATAAAGAAAATCGAAATCTTTTGCACTTAAGATTTTTGGGTATTTACATTTTTGTATATGTTGGATTTTTGCGAATGCGAGTAATTAGTTATAAAAGTTATTAGCTTATAAGATTTTATAAGATCTTTGTCAAAAAATCTCACAAGAACAACAACAATAAAACAGTATAACATTGCTTAGTAAAGCATCGCAAAATCCGGCAACAAAACATCTCTAGAAGGTAGAATTACCAAGTGATAATAATTTATTGGGTAAACTTAATTACAAGTTAAATATATTGAGTAACGTAAATATAAATTAAATATAATAGACGGAACAAGTAACTTCAAGATGCTAATAAATTAAATGAGGCATAAATATTTAGAAATGAAACATCTCGCAAAAATTCTCATTTTACAAATGTATATCCAAAGCAAAAAACTATTGTTTTCGTTCCTGTAGACTAGATTTAGTCTGTTTTATAGGGAAATCTTATTATCGGCAATTCGTGGCTTCCTCTGGATATTTTTAAATAAAGACTAGGTCCTAATCTACAATGCAATTCTTAAATATTTGGCACAATTAACCAGAATGAGCACAGCACAAGTGATGTTTATGATATAAAGATATTCGAAGTTTACCAATGACTTAAGATCTTGGGTTACATTGGTAATGAAGTAACTGAGGTTGTGCTTACAAATTGGTCAATTTGTGTCCTTTGAGGCGTCATAAAACCAAAACGACATTGAATCATATACAATTTTGGATGTTTTTCTTCAGAAAGCATGCGTATTTGCATTCCTACCAAGTTTCCACTTAACAACTAGCGCTGTTCTTCATTTTTTGCACATTTGAGGAATAGGCAAAACATAATTGGGGTCTAAATCCAATTAGGGCAAATATTTTGACCTTGATTGTACCATTCCCGCATAGCGATAGATAAAGGTTTCTGAAGTTTCAGAGAAAATATTGATCCAAATATGCTTCCCAACAACAAATATACACACATTCACCTAACAAAGATATTTGTGCGATTCCTGGTTTGGTTTATGCCAGAGGGCTACAAGGACAAAATACAATGAAAACGGATCTACTACTTTTCCAACAATTTTGGCCATCCTATCTTTTCTGGTACTATGTCAAAAAGTCGTTTCAAGTTTCTTTTTGCAAAAATCACATTTGATGACACGGAAAAAGGTCGATACGCAGCAATTCGAAAAAGATTAAATGACAATTGTGGAAAATCGGTAATACCAGACGTCCTTCGTTCAATTGATGCAACTTTATACCTAATGAGAAATAAAGTAGCGTTCAAACAATTCAATCCGAATAAATCCGCTAAGTACGATATTTTGTTCAAGAGTATTAACGCTGCACCGTATCCTTATTCCTTCATGTCAGCTCCATACTGTGGAAAGCCTGTTGGAGAACCCACAGATGAATATAAGCAAGGGACATTTGAAATAACAAAACATATCATCACAAAATTGAAAGGTCATACCACATTGAAAGGCCGAAATATTAGCTTTGACAGATTGTATACATCTTTACCATTGATGAATTACTTACTTAACATTTATGTTACTGCTCTCGGTACCATTGTTTCCAACCGAAAAGGATTACCAAAACAGTTTGAAAAAACAGCTGGTAGAGAAACGTTGTCCTGTACAATGTTTTATGGAACAAAGATGAGCCAAGAACGACTTTACATAGCTATGTAGTCAAATGTTTTGCTCCTATCTAGTCTTGAACCCATGTTAGATGTTACCCGAGATGATGGTAAAAAGAAACCACAAATCTATAAAGTATACGACTTCACAAAAGGTGGTACGGATATTATTGATCAGCAAGCTCAATCTTACAGATGCAAGGTGAAAAGGTCTCGATGGACAATGGCAACTTTCTCCTACATACTTGACACCAGTCGTATCAATGCATTGACAGTTTGGGCAATGAATAACCAGAAAATCCCGCGAGATGTTAATTATATGGAGTTTGGATGGCAGCTAGTCAAGGCCCTGGTGGAACCACACATAGAGAACCGATCAGTGAATGGATTATCAGTAAATATCCAAACCAAAATATCGTTGGTTTTGAACCGTGACAAAAACCCTCCAAACCTAGAAGCATTAGTTAATATCCCCTTAACGATCCCGAAAAGAAAGAGATGTAGATTATCCATAAATGATTCACATGGCATAGGACACAAGTCAACAAAAAGAAATATGCCCAAACATTCCACACATTGTCAGAAAGGTGCAGAATATGACTTATAACTGAACGAATAAAAACAGTTGAGTGAACTGCTTTATGTTACTTTATATATTAAACGGGTTTGATATTATATGTGTGCTAAAATAATTATAAAAACATGAGATATGATTATTCTCTTATTAACCTCTGCTCCATAACTATACCATATTTTCTTATTTGTAGCACTTTTGGCACTTCAATTAGAATTTTAGACATTTTGGCACGTCATATAGTTATTGTATACATCATCCACTGCGTAACATATCTATAAAATATAACTGACAAAGGACACTTTCTAAGAGAAACAATAATATATATCCTGCGATATTTTCTAAATTTTTAAAATATTTCTACATATTTTGTCGCCCCATTGTACCCCTAGTAGGTAAGGTATATGATACACAAAGGTGCATTTATCTTATATAAACCTCGAGGCTATCAGGCATCACCAGTAGCATCTTAGTGAATAAAAAATACGATCAACATAAATCATGAAAAATCACGAAAATAGTGAAGGTTCTTTCAGAAATGATTACGTCATCAAAGAAATGTTGAATTTTCAAAAAAAAAGTACACAACTCTACTAAGTTTGAAGGCAAGAGAAAATTTACTTCTCGAGATATCCAGTCAAATAAAACCTAAAAAAATCCAGTCTAGATAGGGTTAACACCAAATTTAGGTGTATTTCTTTAACATTGAGACGCCGATCAGTGGGGTTTGGGAAATTTGACTTTTTAAGTTGCTTTGGACTAGCTCAGAAAGTACCACAAATAGATCTATCTTACAAACAAGTGTGTTGTCAAGTGTGTTGGGGGAAATACCTGATTCGCTGTGTGTAGAATGAATTGTTTATTTTGGGACGTTGTTCATAGGATTTTCAAATGTTAAAAAAAACTTCATTCGTCCTGCTTATTTTTCCAGTGCTGACTACACATACATTTAAAACGTTTCATGTTTTATTTGCGTTTTCAATTCATAACATTGTCTAAATTTTTCTATGGTAACATAAATGTATCAAATCCTGGATTAAATACCTAAATAAATGGGTGATTAAGATTTTCCGTTTTAAAATGCCGAAACAATGCCTTCATTAACTAATGAGAAACCGCTGCATCAATTCACCACTGGCGACTGATGCTACATACTAACTAAAGTAGCTAGCTTTTGAAATGTCTTGGAAAACGATGTTGAGCTACTCTAACTATGTTCACGTGTGATTAACTAGAATTTAGTGGTGGAGCTGTACCACCTTGGTTATAATGTATATGGTTCAATATTTCGTGGTTATATGCCTTGAAATGGAGGATCCTGCTCCACGAAGAATTATGCATCCTACTTATCCTAACGTATATAATATATAGTCCACTAGTCATCTAGTTATCTCGAAGCGTTCTTACCAAATAATTATCACATTTATGATAGCCTTTTATTTACTATTTGTCACTTCTCATTCAAAAAAGTAGTTGGAAGTAAACAAGAAAGTGAGAGAGCTTAGCGACTAGTCGGACTAGCCTAAAATGTTAAGAACAATGAATGCATATTAAGATTACGTTTTTTAATGCTTCAACTGTTTTTCTCAAAAAACATTGGGAAATGCTAACTCAGGAAAGGTGAAACCTTATGATGTGAAACTTTGAATGCTGGCAGTTCTTCTTCCTGTGCATGTTCTGAGCCAAGAATATGTACAATATATTCAGCGGAAATTGCATATTATAAATAGGAGACATGGGATTTTGATGTAACAATATACCTATCAGACTTGAGACGCTACCATTTTGAATAATTTTTCTGCTTCTGCCACATTAAAATTACTTCCAGTGCAGATATGCTTTTAAAACTTTGCATGCTGGCTTATATTTCGACGAGGAATTCAGATCTGCTGTCAGATTGAACATGGCAGATGAAGAAAAATTATTCTAATTGGTAGCCTCTCAAGTCCGATAGGTGTATAATAGACCAATAACTATCTGCATCTTTACGTAGAACAATAAAAAGTTACATAACATTTTTTAGGTTCAGAACATTCAATGCATCAATCTAAAGAAACACACCAAATTTCACGTGTCGGGCCTATACCGTTCTGCAGATATATGTAAACAAAAAATGCACTGTTTTTTTTTTGGGGGGGGGAGGGGGGTATTGTTCCTAATTAATGATGTATGTAATTACTTTTTTATCACTTTCTTGATAATTTACCTTTTCACTATTTTGAAACTGACACAATAATTTACGTAAATGGTGTTTTAATATACAGGTGTTTAAACCATTAATTTTAATCCAAATTCATTGTTTTTGACCTCAATTTTTTCACCACAAGGAGCCATAGACACCAAACTTCCGTGTTTAACACGAGGTGGATAATATTACCAGTTTTGTACCGTTGTTTTCGTTTCACAAATCATGTCTATGACACAAATGGGTGTCTCATCTTCGAACATGTGATATTTTATTTTTGTATGCGTCTTTTGTTTATATGGCTCTAGTCATTAACATTCTAACGGTGTCTAGATGTCATCTCTATAACCAAATGGCATAGGCGATGCATATATTTCTAAGCTTTCGGCTGTTACAGATTAACAAACATGCACGTTTTACAAAACTGGGTAACATGAGCATATTCGTATATTGCATTATAACAGGCAACACCTGCGGCGCACGCAAAAAATATATAAAGATGATCTATGGACTTAGTGAAGACATCGTCATCCATACTTTGCTGTGGATATGAAGCGAACTCGCTAACTCTGGACTGCAAGTAGAACTCGCTACCACTGTGCAACAGCCCCACAAAAGATTATACCAAGGCACTAGCCCGCAGATTGTGACCCGCATTTAAAATGACTGTTTCTCCTCACCGTTTTTCTTTTTTTAATGATGGTAGAAAGATAGCTCCTAGAAAAGCTTTAATATGCTTCTTGCTTTGTCATTAAGCGAGAAAAACATTTAGATGGCTTCGAAACACTTCAATTAAATATTAATTTTTCATCGTCAACGTGCGCCACAATCTGAATAGTTGATGTCCGGTCCAAAGTTTTCAACGCTTTTCAGCGTTATCCAAACATCGATTGGCGCGCCCTATCTATTGATGAATAATAACTGAAATAAGGCTTCCACATCTTCGGCATAAGTCGACTATAAAGGGCGCGCAATTAAAAATAATAACCGTAATTAACAAATTAGTTACTCATTGTAAACATGTTACAAAAAAAAAGAAGCAATGCAATGCATGTGATGAATTTTTCAACACAACGTGAAGACAAGTCGTCATCAAGTGAGCAGATCTTTCTTATTTTCTTACAATGTTTAATTTTCCTGAGAGTCAAGTGGAAACTTTCGTTACCATAGAGACCTGGCTAGAGAAATAGTTATAAGACGTTCTTGAAAACCAATACATTTCTAAACATTCCAATTCTCTGACATGTGTTTTGACGTCCTAATTTCTCGTTACTAAGCCTTCTAAACACATAGCAGTCAACTAATTAGCATACCCATTAGACTGTCTAGCATTCATTAACTTCAACACAAATAACACAGCCGCGACATTTTACAAATAGGAGAAGGTATTAAAATACTATAAATATTTTTTATGGTATTACTATGACTACAACGGTGTTTTTATTATGAATAGCATAAACATGCGTAAATAGAATAATAAAGCACTTTAATATTTTCTTTACACACATTATCTACAGAATTAGTGCTAAGACGATCATAAATTTGACAACAACAGCAGACAACAACAGCATAGGAAACATGATATCACCGGTCACGTCATAAACAAGATACGTTGATGATTTCATGACGGTACTGCAAACCTGTAATAAAAATAAAAATAAATCAAACCAATTAACAAAAAACCTCAAAAACAACAACACAAGTTCTTATAAATATCTGCTACAGTATTTAAAGACATATATTATAATATAATAGTTTAAACTCAATTCAAGTGGATAGTGCTGGTGTTGTTAAAACTTAATACATTTTATTATTATTTCACGGAGGGAAACAGGTAACAGGTGAGTGATAGTTAACGAAAATACGATAACATTTGATTGGTACAGTGCCTAGTTTGTACGCAAGGTATTTATATTTTTTAACTGTTGCCAGAACTTTCGGGATTTAGCAAGCATCTGCTAATTGGTACTCAAATACATGGGTGCCAAAATATTTTACGATATTCCTATTAATACACGAAAACACCAATATGACTCGAAATATATGTCACTCCTGAAAGACCATTTTAAATTTGTGTAAATTATATTTCTTTTAAACCTTTTAAAATAGTTTATTTACATGGCGCACAAAATTCCTCCAGCGGAACGATGAGCATAGGTTCTGCTATATATTAACTTCATAGATCGAAACTACTCTTTATATTTTTATCTCAGCGAGTTTAAAGTGTTTTATAGATTTTTCTAACTTTTTATTTATACAGGATACACGCTGATAACAGCGGTATATGAAAATATGTTGTTAAAGTGTTTTTATCTTGTACAAATATTCGTTAATAAATAAATAAATATATCTTCTGTTCGAGAAAACGAAAAGGTTAAAGCTTTAGAAACAGCAATCAAATCTGTTCTAAGAAAACACGTGCCTTTAACCGACAAGCAATACATTTTTGAATCAAATAAATATAATTTAGTCAAAAACAGTCAAAAAGCCAAATTCATAATTTCGCTAGAATAGCTCTATTTACTAGGACTGATACATCTCTAGAAAACGTGTTTCCTAACATACATCCGTTGGCTGCTATCGAGGTATCAGATTGAAATTCAGTATGAAAAATACGTTAGGTCGGTTGTATTAAACTACGACGTTTTAGTTGTTGCCGTGCCGTTCCAGATTTAGTGAAAACATAAATATTATGCAGACGTCGTATAAAACAATTACTCGTTTAAATCTCAGTATTGCCTGAAAATACTCCTGTCTGTCTCAGGGCCATTATTGACATTAAAAATAAAATAAAATAAAACAGGGATCTTCACCTTTAAAGAAAGTATGGCTTAGATATCACTCACTCTACATTGAACAGGAATGTCACAAAACATGCCCACGTCATGGTCTAATTTTCACACTGACTTTCCTGTTAACAGCTACCTCCATTCTTGCTTTTCGGGCGCCTTTATGTGGTCCCAACTTCGAGAGTGGTCCAATAAGGCAGTGACAAATATTATGTTAATGATTGGAGAAAGATGACAAATGTCATTCCTTGATAAGATGAGAATATTTATTAGCAACGATCACAATCCCGGACTTATCCTGCAACCATATTTTGGCATAGTCCAGAAAAATTAAATATACTTTTAAGAAAGTTTTGAATGGTGTCTTTCTAAACAATAGTAATTGAGAATGATCGTATTTCTGGGACTACAGGAAAGAAAACAATTGAAAATTGAAAAAGTTAAAAAAATATTGTGTTTCTCTAGAAAAAACATTGTAAAATATCATATTTCTAAACAATCTAAAAATTGTGATAAAATCATATTAGGAAAGTTCTTAAATATGGTCTTTCCAAACAGCCGTAATTCGGGAATGATCATATTTTCGTATATTGCAAGAAAGATGATAATAAATGCTAGGAAAGACCATAAAGTCTTCAAGCCCGTAAGGGAATAGGAAAGTTGTTTTTCGTGCAGTGTTAACAATGTATTACAAATTGGGTTATAAAATCATACAAGTGAAGTTTTAATTGTGAATTTTCTTTTGAGAAAGACGATAAGCAATAATTGTATAAGCCTTCTCCGAAAATGTTTTCCCAGAATATACTAGTGATCAAAGCCTTATTGTTGCAATAAGAAAACGTTGATATAACATTCGAAAAAAGAAAAATAGTTCTTGCAACGGTGTATCAGGAAGAAAGTATTAACGAAACGATTGTTGAGGAGCCAACAGGAAAATGAATTTTACATTAGAACTACATAATGTTTGAAACATTTTTAGGTCCCATTCGCGTGTAGTCCCATTCCAGTTAAGTTTCCAGATAGTGATGTAGGAGATGTAGGAAAACTTCGTAGGATTGGACATTCCAATGCCTTTTCTTGAAAACCAAAACCAATTTCGTTGTTGCCTAAATGTGGAAAAATATTTGAGAAATGTATATATGATTCTCTTTACTTGTATTTTGAATCTAATAATATATTTTCGCTTTGTCAGTCAGGTTTTCGCAAAAATGATTCATGTATTTCACAGTTACTAGCAATAACTCATGACATTTATTCAAATTTTGATGTTTGCCCTTTTCTTGAAACCCGGGGTGTGTTCTTAGATATCTCTAAGGCATTTGACAGGGTCTGGCATGAAGGTATGCTTTACAAGCTACAAACTTATGGTGTTAAAGATTCCATCTTAATTCTTATTCAAAGATATTTGACAAATAGGATGCAAAGAGTAGTCTTAAATGGACAGGCCTCACTTTGGAAAAACGTTAAAGCTGGTGTACCTC
>JANTOQ010706007.1:0-10072 GCA_027564595.1 Bythotiara depressa | reverse complement strand
TTTTCGCAAAAAGTCAAAAATGAGATTTTTTCTAGCAACTCAAAATCCGAATCTTACGCACACCCAACAATACTGCCGCCCCCTTATGGGGCGGCAATAATCAAAGAGGGGGATTTCCCTAATAATTACAGGTGCATCGCAATTAACTTTAACAAGTACTTGAAAGTACATTTCTGAAGAAACCTTTGGGGAGGTTTTCCAGTAGCAAAAATTGTTTAGAAGCATTCAAAAACAATAAGTAATACAAGAACACTTTACTTCCTTACTTAAATTTTATAGCTCCATGAAGCAATCACCAGTCCAAGTCTGAAGATAGTATAAAGGGGTGTAACGGGCCTAAATACACCTATTGTGCTTAAGAGGCTACCATTTTGAATAACCTTTTTGAATAATCTTTCTGTTTCTTGAATTCCTCATCGAATAATAAGCCAACATGCAAAGTATCAAAAGCATTCTGCATTCACTGGAAGTAATTTTATGGTGTATTGAAATCTAGAAAAATGAGAAGACTTGACTGTGAAAAATAATTATTTGTCGGGTAAAGAGTAAGAGTTTCATTTGATAGCTACCACTATTTTGTATGTGGTTGTTCCCAGAATGTGAACATTCAATTCTGTCCCTTGGTGATGGACTTTCAAAGAAACAAGAACTAGTATCGTTTATTAAATGTTGAATTTTATATAATATTTATAATATAGTGAATGAATTCCATACATCAGTGCCATGGTAGGAAGTTGATTTGATGTTAATAAATGGACAGTTTATATTATGTGCATATTAGATTGCAGTCATTCTGGTAACAAGATTCTCAAATTCCTCCTTTCATTTCAGAAGTTTGCTTCTCTTATTCCTAAACCAACGAAACAACAATCATGATAAAGCTATCACAAAAATATTCGATGTTGCTGAAGAAACTATGTCGCATTCAGCAGATGAAATTTGAGAACAAGTTGTCTTGGGTAATAATGTTATTAATACTGGTATTATGTTTGATGGTACATGGCAAAGAAGATGATTTTTATTCATTGAATGGAGGGGTTCTACAAAATTTAATATTTAAAATAGATTTTTCATATCATATAAACAGTGTCTAAGTCATTGTCATGGTAGATAATTGTCTCATCGGGATTGCATTATCTTAAGTAATCATCTGTCCAAGTTTGAAGTTCTCAAACTTGTATTGTGTAAACAGGGCCTAAGTTATTATCCACACATATGGTCAATTGTTTCATTTAAATTGCATTGTCTTAATTAATCATCTGACTGATTTTGAAGTCCGTAAGACTAGTGGATGTTTACTTTTCTATAATTTCTAAAAAGTATGTCATGTAAACAGGGCCCAAGTATTTGATGTCATCATTGATGGGCATGGACATTTGTCTCATTAAGACTCCATTGCCTTAATTAATCATATGACCAAATTTTGAAAAAGTTCACATGAATATAGCAAACGTTAGTTTTCTAAAATTCTATAAATTGTATAATCTAAACAGAGCCTAAGTATTTCACTTGTCTCATTAAGATTGCATTGTTTTAATTAATCATCTGACCAAATTTAAAGTCTGTACGACTAGTGGATCTTACTTTTCTAAATAATTTAAAAATTGTATCGTGTAAACCAGTTAGGAGATGATAGATAGGTGGTCAGGGACATGTGTATATGAAACAATTATGACCATCAATGAATTAGTAGTTAATTAGTAGTAGTTAAAACTAGTTGTTCAAGAAGAAAAAACACTTGTTCATGAACTTAATTCATTGCTTCCATATTCCACTTGTTTGCATTTTAAAACTTTTGTTTATATTAAAAAAATATCTGGTAATCAATTATGACCAATTTTATTTTAAAATATTATTTTTATTTTCTATGACCTCTTCAATGGTCTAATTGATTGTTGGTAAACAGACATTGTTTTATTACTTTTTATAGACATTTGACATTTTAAAAATATGTATGAAGTTGAAGTTGAAGTTATATTTCGCCATCAACAAAAAAAATTATTTAAAAAATATATAATATGAAAAAAATATGTATACTGTATACAGTATACAAAATAAATAAATAAAACAAACTAAATGACAGTTGTCAAGCTAGAGTGATATAAATGCCTGGTGTGATGTCAAGGATGACACAAAAAAGCTCAAGAGCTTTATTTCTATTGTGGTCCAGTCCCTATATAAATATTTAGTACTGAAGAAATAAAATAAATAAAATAATAATAATTAAAAAAAAAGAATAAATAAATAAATAAATGTAAAGTTAATAATAGTATACCCTTTGGAAATAAGGAACAATCAATAAAATTAGATGATAAGGTGCCCTTTACATGTTTATGTCTTTACATGTTTATGTTCTAAACTATTCACCAGGTTATATATTATGTTTTAAATTTTTAGGTTGTGTTATTGACGCTGTAACTATATACACAAAGTACCTTTCACTGGATGCAGATTATCCAATTTACTTACCAACATATATAAGACAAGAAATTGAAGGTTGGTTCCATTATTCGTTTATTTTAATGAAAGCACGCATTTCTTCTTCCTTCTAAATGTCATATTATAGTCCTGTTACAAACAGCCACCTGCTGTGTAATATAAGATAACCTCTCTATATATAAAGACAGCAATTAATTTTTCAGTAATGATGAGTTATATATAATATTATACAGTATTGTTAATTTATGAATTCATCCATCATATTGCCTTACGAATTTTTTTTACTAAAGCTTGAGTATCAATGAATAAATTCAGGATCAACTATGGGCAATACAGCACTAAATTAAGTGTGTGTCAATACAATGTACATGCTCATAAGCAAGTATGGTTACATTATGCATTTTCAACTTGTTTAGATACATATGTAAGTAGAAAACTATTTTGACATAAAACACAAAAAGGAGAAATTATTTACACATACAAATTTTGATTTTTTAATTATTTAATCATAAAGAAGTATACAGTATATGTTATTATTCTCTTTGGAAAATGTGTGCAGAACAAGTTTTTGACCAGAAGTTTGAAAATAAAAAGGTTTATGTCCCTATTCCAAAATATTTTTATGTGATTGCATTCTCCATATTTTTGGCTAAAAAATATACATAGTTTTTTCAATTTCAGTTTAGATCTCTAGATATCAAATCTTAAAAAGAAAACAAACCTACATGGAAGTTTCTCTTTCTAGCAATAATATATCAAGATCTAAACTGAACTAGCACTAATATATCAAGATCTAAACTGAGATTGAAATATTATTTTTTTATTCATAATTTATTATTATGAAATTTTAAGAAATATATTTTTATGCAACATATATCAGAACAAGCATACTAAATACCTTTTAAAATATACTGTAATTAAAAAGAATGGATGTGACACTTGATGACAAGAGAGAATAGATGTGACACTTGATGACAAAAGGGAATAGATGTGACACATGATGACAAAAGAGAATAGATGTGACACTTGATGACAAAAGAGAATAGATGTGACACTTGATGACAAATTAATCTAAAGTTAATCTAAAGATTTTATGGTTTTTTTTCAGGAACGATATGTAAAGACAAGAGCTCTATAGATCCAAATTGTTTTGTTTGTGCACAAGAATATGCATTTGAGCAGCTGTCCAGGTAAACAATTACTATTTGTACTATTATAATTAGTATAAATAAGCAACAATTTCAACAATACCAAAGCTCCTAATGTTTATATTTAATACACTTATTTAGCCTGTTAACATGAGAACAGTACCAAAGCTCCTAGAGTTTATATTTAATACACTTTTTAGCCTGTTAACATGGAGGGACCTGTTTACATCACTTGTGTGTAATTGGTTCCTGGGATAAATAAACATATTCCAAATATTGTATAATCCAAGTCATAATTAATATTATTATTAACACATGTTTAGGAAAAATATGCACCATATTAACCAAAGCAGCCAAGAATACATAATAATGGTTCCTTTTCGTTGTTCAAAGCCATACATTGCTAAATAACAAAAGACATTTTACCTATGTTACAACATATTTCCAATGTTTCAATTACAACTAAAGAAATTGGAAGAGGATGGTAAAGCAGGATGTATTTCACAATATAGCTTTAAGTTCAGTATAGCTTTAAAAGACATACATGCAAAACAAAATAAATAGTTAAATTACATTAAATTCTTAACCCCCTGTTGAAAACATTAATGATTTAAAGTTATGCTACAAATACACAGATAGCAGTATATACACAAACATGTCTACTTTGAATTCTCAAAGACACAAAAACTCTCCTACGGGGATGATTTAACCCTATAATCCATCAGCATGCCTCCTTTTCAAATTTAACTTCCAATTGGTAACCATTATGATCTTTAAACGAACCAGGGGGTCTTATGTGCATTTAACAGATTTATATTACATCATATTTTCAATAATTAACCCCCTGGAAAAAGAAAAATAGGAAAGAAATGAGCAATGATTTGATTCCTTTCTGGGGGCACTATGCATTAAAAAGGTTTAAATGAAACAAAACAAAACACAATATTTTACATACACCTGTTTTCATAACAACTCTGTTGGCTGCTTTCAGTGTAATAAGTTTTCTTTTTGAGATTGAACAAAAAAAGTTAATAAACAAAGACAAACAAAAACGTTTAGATAAAATATAGATATCTAAATATAAAAGTTGTTTTTCACTGCTTGTTTCGGCTTCACAGCTACAGAATGTGCTTGACCACCTAAACTGTTGATTAACTTAATATTTTGATAAAGTAGTACACTTTACTTGTATTGTTTAATACATCTTGTTTCCGTTATCCTTTATCAAGAATATTTCTGTTGTGATATTAGCACATACAGTAAATATGTATTACATACAAAGACACCTCGTGAAGGTCATAACCAATGACTTCCTTCTTTCTCTGCTTCTAAAATATTTGAAGTACACTCACTTTTTAAAGACCGCTACATTTGACATTGTAATAATTTAAACTGAGTTCAGGCACACATGTGCTGTGTTTTTCTTTTTTCTCCTCACTGTAGCAGAATGTAAAAATCCATGCAACAACATTAACAAAAATAATTATAATGCATTCTCCAATTTAAAAGAAGGGGGAATGCATTCTGATGTTTATATACTTGACTTGTATCCAATACTTCACCAGGGGATTAAATTTAATTAACAGGAAATAATAACTACCAACCAATGAAAAACTAATATTTAATACATTTATCAACCAACCCCCTGTGAGCATCTGAAACATAATTTAATTAAATAATTTATTAATAATATGAAAGCATCGCTAGTGACATATTCAGTGGGTATTTATTTGGTACTGTTGTACTGGTATGTTATACTGGTATATCTTGCGCACAAAAAAATGAAAAAACATTTTTATTAGTGAAATTTTTACAAAAATCCATGTCAGAACTTGTTTAATCTTGTGGACTATATCTACTAAAAAGGCAAAAGAAGCATTTTTGCTTACTATTGATCATCTTATAGGGTTGTAAATTATAGCATACTATAATTTGAAAGCAAAGTAGTGTAATTGGCTGACTGACAAAATCAGTAAATGAAGCGCATACTTAGTAGTGTGTCTTTCACTGTATAAGAGTAAGTAGGAGTGACTAAAAATACTGATATGTTCTAAAATACTTCTAAAAACAACTGGGAAATGCATTTTCCAACGATCTGGAGCGTTTAAAGTTGAAGCATTTTCTGCACCTCTGGTTCCATCATGGGGGCCCCTCACGGAGTCACTAACCCAGGTGTACCAATATGCTCAAAAAATCTCTGGATCCATCACTGATCGCCATATGAGAACTATCATATTAGTGAGCGATTTTAAGCATCGCTCCAGAGACCAGTAAGTGATACCAAAGCTTTTGTGAGCAATGATTCAGCATAAAATGACAACACTGAACACATCTTAGTATCTTCAGGTAGCTTGTCTACACTGATTCTCTGATTCATATTTTCTGTCTTTTAACTGGTTTACTACAATGTGTGCCTAGTGTTATCTTATGTGTTATAGGTTCTATGAGGAGAAGCTCATTTGAAGATGTACACTTCCTTCTGCATTTATTTTTATTTTCTACATATTTTGACATTGTTCAGAAAACACTTCACATAAAAAAACCATAAACAAACAAAACTCACTATGAGTTTGTATGTGATTGTTTGGTTTTAATCTGAAAGTATTTTTTTGTTTTTGTTTTTTTATAGTCTTCATGAAGAATTTTTACAAACAAGTAACATGATTAGTTATCAATTAAAAGTGTTGGATGGGCGAGGCATCAAGCTCATTGATGTTTTGTCTAATGAATCAATATTATTCTATTTTACAGAGGTATGTACTGGTTCTCCATAAAATTATTTCCAATGGGAAGTTTAATATAATCAGGAAGTACCCACAAACACTAAAAGCAAACTTTCTTAAATTCAAACAGAATAAGATTTGTTGACATGCAACTCAAACCTATAAATTATTGAACATGTTAATCCTATGAATGCAAATAATTATGTTGTTTCATGCTTCAAGGGAGTATTTTATAAGCTTGCGATACAGTGCTGAGCAAATTACTGTATTTATTAATTAATTTTTACCCAGAATAGCCTTGTTAGTACTTAAAGTAATGTTATCGAAGTTCTGATTATAATTAAAACAACAGAGGTTTCTAACCAGCTCTCCAATTCAAACAGGAACTTCTTCTCAATAAGACAACTCCGAAGTGAAACTGTTGTCCGCAGATGGGGATTGATCCATGGCCTTTCAAAAATTTAGTCTCTAAGTAGCTAGATTACAGTCTCTAAGTAGCTAGATTACAGATGCATGTCACTACATCCATACAAAATGCTGAAGTATATTATTATTGACCCTGCAGGCACTGATCTTGCCAAGGAAGTGTTATAGAAGTCCCCTCATGCATCAGCTAAAGTAGAATAAATCCAGAACAGATTGTCTTGGTTAATGTATATTCTTTGTTTAGAAAAGTGTTTGTCATCTTTGGACGTAGCAATACTGTAGTCTTTTTGTGTCAATAATTATGCATAATTATATAACCTAGTTCTCTAATATTTTATAAAACAGGGTGTCAGCTATAAAGAAACTCTTAGATGAAAATGCACATATTGCTATAAAGTATATTATAAAAGATTATAAACTTTGTATTAATTTTGGATTCAGAGTTAGATTAAAAGAGAGATAACATAGTAAATAGCATGTTATTTTCTATCAATCTATATTTTTGTTTTTATTTTTATTATTTTCAAAAGTAGCCACCAGAGATGTTCTAAGGAAACAGGTGTTTCCTAAGAACACCTCCTTTTCCCAGGAAGCACTCCTATTTCTCTTAGAAAACATATTTTTCCAGGAAGCACTCCTATTTTTCTTAGAAAACATCTTTTCCCAGGAAGCATTCCTATTTCTCTTAGAAAACATCTTTTTCCAAGAAAGATTGGTTGTTTTTCTTATACACCTGTTATTTCCCTTAGAACAGTTCATTTTACCAGGAAAGGTAATCTGGTATTTAGAACAACTCATTTTGCCAAAAAATCCAAGGTAATCATTTCTCTAGAACAGCTCTATATTCTAGAACCTATGTAATCTCATAGAAGACTTAAATACTACTTTAAGATTACAACATGGCAGTGACTTGTGAAATAGCCTAAATATGGTAATAAAATAAATACATCCTTCTCAAGGACTCCAGGGATGGCTGGGATCTTGGCAATGTGAATCTAATTCAATAATTTATTAATGCAAGAGTTAATAAATCCTGATGGATAACCATTCTTAGCGAGCACAGTTTTTAAATAGTTGACTTCTAAATGAAATTTAGAAAAATCAGATACAAATGAAAAACACACAGATAACAACAGAGTAAACACAAGTCCAAATTTATATTATGTCATGGGTATAAAACTGATGAAATTAGAAAATACCCCACGAAATGTAGGTTTCATGTAGACAGTGGTAACAAATTTGCCATTCTTATTTTACACCATATTTAGGTTCTTTCTCACTTCAAGTCTTTATTTAAGTCTTCTATGAAATTAGGTTTACAATTCTTTTTTAAAGATCAGATTAGCAATCCTCTCCTTTCAGGTGTTGTCTATAAATATTTTTGTAGCAGCTGCAATGCTACTTATATTAGTAAAAGTATACAACACTTGAAGGTTGGAGTATCTGAACATCTAGGGGTTTCTCCTTTGACGGGTAATCAAATAGTTCTTGCTCCTCAAAACATTGCTGTAGGAGACCACATTATGGAATGTGACCATTTTGCATATTTTAATGACTTCTCCGTACTCTCCAAAGAATCTATTAATTACATTCTCCAAATCAAGGAGAACATATTTATACAAAAGAAGAAACCCAGTCTCAATGGAAATATTTCATCAACAACATTGTATTTATATTCGTAATGTGAATTATTATATTCAGAATTTTTGTGACTATACATTAACCATGTAAGTTAATATTCTGTTGTTATTATTATGTGATCATGGTTATAGTGTAACTGAAAGCTATAGTATTTTTTTGAATAGAAGCCGCAGCTTCTATTAATTTTTTTGATTTTTTTTTGCTGCTTTTATTCGAGGGTGGGTTCTATTCGAGGGCAGCTTCTATTTATTTTTTGAAGCCATTGCATTGATACCTGTCAGGACTTTTTCAAATTCTTTTGATGAAAAAAGTGTTTTATTATCATAGGGCTGCTTCTATTCAATGATTCTATCAATGTTGAATGTGATAATGTAGCTTGATAATGTAGAAAAAATTTGACAGATAACATAATAGAAGAATATGAAGTACATGTCATATGAAGTACATGAGTTTTCTTTTTTATGCAAGAGTTAAAAATGCGGCTTTATTCAAGGGCGGCTGCAGTTAATTTTTTGGAAATTTTTGTGTGGCTTTTATTCAAGGGCGGCTTCTATTAATTTTTTGGAAATTTTTTTGCGGCTTTTATTCGAGGGCGGCTTCTATTCAAGAAAATACGGTAGTTGAACAGAAATAATAAGTGGATGTGTCAAAAACTTTATGTTTTTTCTTTTCGTCAATCAAATTGTAGTATAATAATTATTGTATATGAAAAATCTGCCAAAATCTGTCTAAGTTGTGTACTTTACATGATAAGTTTTAAATTTTTTTGCACCTTATGATTTTTCAAAGTTGAAAGCTTGGTTTTAGTACCAGTGTTAACTATTTATTCATAATTATTCCTATGTTTAGTTTCTAGATCGAAGACAGTGCCATTCCACCCTTGAATTTTATATAACTGCAGAGAATTTTGAGGAAGATATTGAAAAGAATCTATTAAATGGTAGCTATGATTTAGAAACAGCAGTCGGTGATGCTATGCACATCTATGAAAGGTTTGTAAAGCCTTCCTTTGAGAATTGAACTTTACAACACACTTTTATTCCTAGCATTGACCAGTCAGTTGTTGTGTTTATATCTGAATCTTTTACATAAACTTTTGACATCTACAACTTTAGGTTGTTTTGTTGTATAAATCACAATTTTATAATTCCAATTAACAAGTTGAAAAACAATTTATTATTCTATCTACAACATTAGTGCCAACAGATAAAACTGTGCAAGTACAGCCGTTAGGTTTATGTATGGTTCAACTGACAGACATTTTTGTGGGTATCTACATTATTTTAAGTCCTCTTCTTACATTCAATTCTTCATTTATTTTTATCATTTTAAATATACACAGCAGTTTTGAACAGATTTGTAAGTAAGTAAGTAAGTAAGTACTAAGTATTTATTCGCTGACAAAAACAATTAAATATTACATACACAAGTCAATAAATAAAAAATAAATAAAATATGTTTTTGAACCAAAAATTATATGCAAAAATTAAATAACTTTATAATACGTCACTAGGAATCAGCCAGGATAACACAATTTACAGTATACTTACTGTATTTCCAAAAGTGGTCCCACAAATTAAGATGAGACATTAAGGTATTCATCAAAATTACTAGACAGACTAGAAGAATCTAAATTAATAGTAAATGAAATCATCATTGTGCTTATTATTAAGTTCATTGAAATAGTATTTCTTT
>JANTOQ010705785.1:0-10073 GCA_027564595.1 Bythotiara depressa | reverse complement strand
GGGGGGCGCCCCCCCCCCCCCCCCTCATGTGAAATAGGGTTAACGTTACCTCAGTTTTTCCTTTCTTCTTATTCAATACCAATTCGTTCTCTGTTAGGAATTGATAATTGCATTCCATATCGTCGTTCAGCTTGTTTTCTATGACTTGGAAGTCTTTGTCTGCGAAAAATATAACGGTATCAAACTTGATTGTTTTGGAATTTTTAAGACATTTATAAAAATCGTTAAATTAAATCAAGAACATTAAATGAACTAATATGAATCCTTGCGGTACCTCGCATAAAACTGATTGTTCATTAGACAGCGTACCATCGTAACTAACTACTTGAAAACATTCAAATAATTAATCAGTGAACCATGTATGTTCGATGTTGTTTATTATATATGATGGTAACGTTGATAAAATAATGATATGGCAAATAGTATCGAAGGCTTTGGTCAGGTATTTGAAAACCGCACCAAACATTTTCCCCTGGTCAACATGTAATATCGTTTAATAACAGTGATGCAGCTAGTTTTGTTGATCTGTTTTTACGGTACCCATATGAACAATTTGTTAGAAGACTGTGGCTTTCTAAATAATCAATTAAATGTAAAGGCCTTTTCTAAGATTTTTGATAGGACTAGAAGTATTGATATTGGCTTGTGTTGGCTTGTTGAATATAGGAAGAACTTTGGCAGATTTCCAATCTTGTGGTATTACGTCATTACTGAGTGATGTAATACAATTGTTCAGGTATTACACTAGCACATTCTGGGAGGAAGATTGTCAAATCATGTAGATGTGTTACTCTTTAAAGATTTCAACTGTTTGTAAATTTGCGAAGTTTTATGGACTGTGACTTTAAATGATTGGTAATGGTAGAGAAATACGAACAAACGATATTCGCTTTACTTTTTACTTCTTGTTCTGTTGTTTGATCTTCAACTTTAAAGATTGGAACAGATGCATTATTATTGTTCAATTTATTAGGTATAACCAATTTATTATATTTCCAAAAATTCCTTGGATTGTTAATATTTTAATTATTTAAATTATTCTGGTAATGATTTTTTGTCGATTTTAAAGCATTTGTGCAGAAGTTCCTGTTTCTTTTCTAACTTGACCAGTCAAGTTCTTTATTCGAGTGTCTTGCTTTCCAAATGATTTTATCTCTTTCATTCATAGCTTATTTAAAATCATGTGCCAGCCATGGACAGGGTCGACTTTTCTTTATGATAATATGTGCATGATTATTGAATGTTGTTATTATAATCGATTTAAAAATCTCCATGCACTATTGACATTGGTAATCTGAAAGAATGGTTCCCAAAAATTTGATTGTAAGTCACTGCACATGTCTTGGGGGTTACATTGTGAATAGTTTCTACAAGTAATCATATTTGGTTGGAAATTGATCTGAAAGGCTTGTAGGTATAACATCGGTTTTCATAATGGGTGTCGGTTTATTAGACATAGTTACGTAGATTAATGTAGAAGTGTTATTAGTTATTCTAGTTGCTTTTTCAACAAGCTGTTTATAACCATAAAGTACAAAGGGGTAGATTTAATTGTCACGTTGCTGTTTTTTGTTGCATTCCATGTCACGATTTATCATTATGTACGTCGTACAGAGTAGCTCTGGTATTTCTACTGGTGAAAACTAGTCGACCTATGGCATTTCAGTCCCTAACTCTATCAATGATTGAAAATATTAGAGATAATGGAATTATATACCAGATAACATTCAAAATAAGAGAAATGTACGGATTTGATTCGCTTATATTTTCCGAAAGTGCGCCTTCAATAATCAATGGTTACACATCTTATATTAGGCCACGTTTAAATCCAATATGTAATTACTTACCCGTATCTTGAAATGGAATACAGATTTTACGATTGAGTGATATATTTATTTGGAAGGATTGTTTTTCAGACAATAGGAAAGCACATTAATCGAACTCATTACCGTCAAATTATTGAAACGGAAAGCGCCGAAAAATGATCGATTGAAGATTAAAACGCTTTATCGGAAGATCAAAAACACACCTCTCTAGTGGCAAAAGGTTCATTACCAAAAGATAAATTCTAGATTAGTTGCTGAAAAGGCGAAACAATCTGTGGATAAACTAAGAGATGAAACAAGTTCGCTTCGCTAGATACGATAAATATCAACAATTTAATTTCTCACGCAGAGATTGTACACGCAGATTTTTGCATTGGCGATTCTAATGCTGATTCAAGCAAACTAAAAACAGTAGGTACGTGCAGTGATCATCTATTATTATCAAAGAAAATTGAAGAACAGACATAAAATGGGAGAAGACAGAGAAAAGTGGTCTTCTCAGTTATAGAGGATACATTTCTACATGCTGGATTGAAAATGTACCATTTTGGTGAACCGAAAACCATTTCGTGTGATCCTGATTACAAGTTTCACTCGTCCTTAATACAAACACATTTCCAAAGAAGATTAAACAATTAATAATTATTATTTCTAGAAATGTTCTGGTAATTTGTAGAGCAAAAATAATGATTTTTTTAGAAATGTCGTAGGATAGACAGACATGCGCATGTAAAGGATATATCATACGAGAAGCCTTGAAAATTAGTAGTATGGCTGTCATGTAAACAGCCAAGCCATATCATCAATGTCAATACAGGACATTTACAGATATTTACCAACTGTTTTCAACATTTATGTAAAATGCTTTTTAGACACAAAAAGTAAGAAAATATTTGATTCCCATTCATTCCTGTTTCTTAATACGCTTATTTTCTTATTTCGAACGAAAATAAACTTAATTATTTACCCTCACCCTCTAAGGGTAACAAAAACAATAACAACAAAAACACAAAGATTTTTAGTGCGCATGTTTTATTTACTAGTGTATGTCAAATTGCAATTAATATAAGTGAGTGCTTTTGTGTTTATAAAGACATGAAACGTTTCATAGATAGATAATATTATTATTTTTTAGATGCAATGGGTTTGTCACCTATTTACAGCGTCAAAGGTATTTTGCTAATTGCACATGCCAGTGGGGACGAAAGAGATGTATACTTATTTATTCACAATTCCGATATAATTAAAAGGCCGGAGACTGTGAAATGCAAAGTTGATCTGGGTGCAAGTATAATAGTGGATTCAATTGGTGGATGGAAGGAAGAGGCACTCTCTTTCTTATATCGTAACTGCGGAAGGGAGGGGAAAATGTCAATTCCAGGAGTTGTCAGGTTCCCGCCATCATACCTTGGAAATATAGACACAACATCTATCATTGCCGAAGATTTGTCATGTCTTGAGAAAGTAACAGGATTTCGAGCTATAATTACAGATTATAGTCCTTTTAAACATTTAACTTATTACGGAATTGATGACATGGAAATGAAGAAAATGAATATAAGAGTAGAAGAAAAGTATGAGAAAAATAACATAATTTTTTTCGACTCTACTGCTAATATCATTTTATACATCCGGGTGGTTGAGATATTGAGCATGATGCGACCTGAGCTCCTCAAATCGAATGAAGATTTAAAAGCAATTATGCTGTTGTTTAAAGAAGAAATAATGTACAGCAGCACAGCCATATGTTCTATAATGTCAGTGCCCATAAGTAAGAAGGAGTTACTGGAAAACTCTGAATACGGTTTTATTGATGAGCGATTTAAACAATTCTGTTTAACATCAGATGTTGTAGGCAATAAAGTAGAGTTTGCACGTTGGTGGAAAAAAATTAAAACGAGAATCGCGTGTTTAAAGGATGCTCATGGTTTTGTTAAACAAGAGGTGGAATCTCATTTGATGTATATTGCTAGCGAAATCATGAGCATCATTGCAACTACTGACACGCGATTACCAGTCATTTATGGCTCAGTTCATGAGCAGGTCGCGAGTGTGATGCTTAATAAGGAACAGCTTGCTGCTATCAATCATACAAGTATGAAGAAGATAATTAAAGGTGGATTTGGAACTGGTAAATCAATTGTAGGAATGGAAATTATCAAGTCGTTATTACATTCGTCCAAGAACGCTATCATCTACTACATTTCATTTGATCCATTTTCCCTTTTGGATATTGAAATGCAGATGTATGTAAATTCAATTACAGCCGACGTTTGTGCCCAAAATTCAGTGAGACTTATCTGCTGCAACATTGTTGAATTGGCTGCTACGTTGAACGTGGCTGTGTTACCCTCACTGGCACAATTGTTTTATCAGTTAGTTGAACGTGATAGTGGTAAGTTACGCATTTTACATTAATAGATAGTCCTAACATATATGTATATATGTAGATGTATTAATTTAAGAGTACATTTTGTTCCATAATTGAAATGTACTACACTTTCCAGAAACCACCTTCTTAGCTGGGTTATTTCTGCTCCTTTATGCGATGCTAAAACTGATGCTAAAAAGAAAGCAGGCAAAGAACATTTTTTTATAAACAGGTATAGATTTATATGGATAAATAATTCCCAGCTGAGATAATATATAGATATAGATTCACACGGCTAGATATTTCTTAGGTGAGATAATAAACAGTAGTACGACAAAAACAAATCCTCTTTAAAGCACGTTTTATTGGTCAACATATTATCTGTCATCCAATTACCAAAGAACTGTTGTGAAACAAGAAAATGTTCTTGATTTGCCCCATATCGATACATTATCTATTATGAAGGGATTGTCACATTTTTACGCAATTTTGACTAAGGGTAATTTTGACTAAATTGGCGTTTATTTATCTGTAGCAGATGGTTCTGCATCAAGCAATGAAATTTGTTACATACAGGAAAACATGTAAATTTAGAAATACGATCCATGTATCTGAAAAAATTGTATAACAACTGAGTGTATCTAAAAGTAACACAAATGTTACAATCATTTTTCTGATAATTCTGATAATTCGAACCAAATATAAAAAATCTCAAGTGAAAATAATAATTGTATAAGCAACAGATATCTCTTGAAAAAGTGGGAATAATTAATTCCGCCTATAAGTGACTCCATTTTTAATTTGTCTTAAATATCATTTCGCCAAGGCTTTAGACAATTGTTGCATTTCTTATTTCTAAAATTATAAAGAAACTTTGTGGAATTAGAGACAACAAGATTCAGGTATGAACTTTGCATTTACGTAAATATGTAACTGTACATGTATAACACACATTTATTTATTTATGTTTCTATTTTCATAGATTCTTATGATTCCATCAATGTTATAGTCGAAGAAGTTGATGGTGAATTTATGAGCAAAAATGATGCTGGTGTCTTAAAAGAACTGCTCGAGTCAGATCGAATTCTGCAACAGTCACACATTGTTATTCTGGCTCAAAGTTTGGAGAAGGAACGTCTTCTGATAGTAAATGATAAGGAATACATACACGAACATAATTATTTTGCAGAAACAGGTTTGTAATATTGTGATACTGTGGTTAGCATCGTATATTATCGATTTGAAAATGGTGTCATGATTTCACAACCTTTCTGTTAGTGCAATCAATTAGTTGAAACATGCAGAGAAACAGTTTGCATCATTTTTACGAAATATCTTGACGAATTGTATGTATCCTGCATCTGTATCGAATCATTTAAAAATGTAAGTTTACAGTGCGCTGAAAAGTTTTGGAGAATCTGATTTTTCTCTCTCGAGTGAAAATATTATGTTTGAAAAGCGTTAAAAATACTTCAATAGCATCAAAGTTTGTTGTCCTGTTTATATAAGCAGTATAGTCTAGGATAAAATATACTGGTCCTTAAGTTACTGTTGGGACTTGTCTTAAAAATACCGAATCTCTTTCAAAAAACGCTATTTGTTCTACATTTTAAAATCTACTTGCCATAAATCTTTAAATCTTTGTCTGTTTCTCTCTCTCCATGCAGGGTATATGTGAATGTATCTACGGTGAAAACCTTCGTAAAATACAACCTCGTCTCAGTTGTTTTTTTGGTATAACCTACTGTACAAGAGATATTTTCCATACTTTTCATACCGAAAAGGAAAAATAGCGCTGAGTATGAGGTTGCTGAAAATTGCCGTCTTTGAACAGAACCAAAAACAATACAATACAAATCAGCATGATTACATATTTTGATGACAATAATTCGAATTTGATACTCATTAGCAAATAAATATTCCAGATAAAGCAAGTAGCCAAAGTATGAAATTGTCTGGATATTCCCAGAATATCACACTTCCGGCGATTTAATTTATTTATGTATACGTTTCGTAAGCTACGCCTGACGGAATTCTCCCGTGTATGTCCAATGGCGGTAGCAATACGGCATACTACGGATATTTTCGTGTGATAGCAAGATCACTGGAAATAGGAACTTACCGTATTCTAATTGTAAGGACACTACCAAATTCCAAAATTTCTCAAAAATAATAAAAAATAAATTGCCTCAAAAATTTCAAAATATTAACAACAACCAAAGTCTCCAAATCTTAAAAAAGTGGGAATTCCCCTCAAAATCCAAAAATATAAAGTATAAAGTCTCACAACATTATTTCTGCGTATGCGCAAAATTTCTACATAATTGCCTAAAATCCACGAAAGAGTGAAGTCAGCAAAAAATTTCAAATTGCGTACGAGACAAAAAATCCCGGTAACAAATAACAAAGCACAAAAGAATAGATAAAACATGGGTAAGATAACGGAAAGCAGCTGTTAAATATCTATCAAAAGATGTTCAACAAAAGAACAAATTGAACGAGCTTTAACTGAAAAGAAGGGAGCCGACTTGGAAGGTAAGTATCGAGAAAACAACTTTAATTCAAAATTAACACAAACACTGGTTGAGTATCCAGTTATATTAGCTCCATAGAGCAAACCGAAGATGAAATGCGAGTGAAAACGTTTCAAATTACTTGAAACCTTAATCACGCGAGTACATCGATCACACCGATTATTGAAATGAGAAGTAAGATAGAGCATTCGTTTTCATGTGAAATACACCATGGATCAGGTATTTCATTTCCACACGGTTTTAGCTAGAGGTGGTATGTTTACAAGCGTTGATGAGATTAGGAAGTACATTGAGACATGTAAACAAAAAGGACTGGCTCTTGAGAATGGAGAGGTATGGTGAAAAGTCTAAAGAAACACGAACAATAGAATTAATAGGTTCTTATAAAGGTAAAGTTGTTTTTGGAAGTATTCAAATCAAGATTATCCAAACTAACGAACCACTAATCGAGCATAGACTTCTACCAGAGCGGTTGTCTAAGAAGAAAAAAAAAATGCCGTAGATCGATTTGACGACAACTTGTCTATCTGGCTTTGTTTTCTATCAATAAAAGAATCAACGTTGAGGTAAGACCTGAGAAGAGGAACTTTGAATATGTATTAAAATTAGCTCGCGATTATTACAAACAACCCAATCTTTGGGACGAAGATGTTAGAGCGACCAAATTAGTTGATTTTGAAGGTATATTGAACATCAGACGTTTTTTTTTTAAATTCAGAAATAATAAATTACATCGAATCACTTTACGAAAATAAAAGATACTAAAACAAATACGTACACACAACTAGACAACACGATGCGATACACAAGGAAGCGATCCCCGCAAGGCACAATTGTGATATCGCGAGGAACCACTACCACAATTATTAAACTAAAGAGAAAAAAAGAAAAAAACAAAGGTCTATGTAACAGACTTAATCACGTGAATGGACCATTAAACCCCTTCGATAAAATAATATAATTGATAGTACTATTCAGACATTTTTACTACAATGTAGTAAGAAGTGTTCAACACTTTCAGATAGTTATTTTCCCATAGACAGAAATGACCCATAGAATCATTAAAATTTTGGCGAACTTGTGTTCTCGTAAATGACTGAGTTCAACTCGAAGCCTAGTTAATAGTTTTAAACCATGTTCGTTTGGTGAAAGATAGCTAATGAAGCTAACTCCTGGAGTTTGTTCCTTTCAGAAGTGCAGTGCTGAAAAACATCATACTCTACGAACCAAACAAGAAATCTGAGGAAACATGTCAACTGATGTACGATAAAAGCCAATACAAAACCCAACACACATTCAATAGTTATTGGCTTATATGAAAATACTGTTTTTACATTAAGTATATCTGTTTACTCGCAAAAGCTTGGAAGCGTAGAGGTTGCAAGCAACGATTCAACAAGAATTGTAATTGTCATAGACACATACATCAATATCTGTGTACAGGAGGTACAACAAAGGTAGTGTGTGCAGGTAAAATGTTCAAAAACATAATGGACGCACGCAAGTGATAAGGTTTTTTATGATGGGAATACACAATTCTCTTATAGTGCTTGTCAATGGATATTAAAACAATGTGACGTAACTGGAATACATTTTCGTCACGACTTGTGTGAACACAATAGTGAACATAATGACGAATTTATTAATGATGTTGGAACTTATCGCCGTGAGGTTGATGGTTAGAATAATCAATCACAAAGAGGCTTTTTCAGTATCACAGTGTTAAATGGCATTGACGTAGGTGATAAGGGAAGATCACAAGTCTAGGTATTGTGGTACGCTTGTAGTAGAAACTCTTATGAAGACGAAGTGGAACGTTGTATCTGTATGGTTATGTAAGAAACCTGACAATGAGAAAAATTAGTTAATAAGAAAGGAACGGTTGATTTAAAGATTAAATCAATGGATATTCCAGTGAGTATGGTTGGTCACGTTAGTGCAGGTGGAGAGCCTGTATACTTGGTAGAGAAACAAAAATTAGTAGTTGAAGCAGACGCAGTGGAATATCCAAAACCATCAGGCTTTAAAATGCTATAAGGTAAGATCAGAGATAGCTTGAATAGATGATTAAATCGACTTTCTGTGTCGGTTTTAACAATGGTTCGTAGGACACAATATAATACAGAAGAGAGGGTACTCGTTGCAAAAAAAATAAATTAATAACATGTTCCGTACTATCTTGAAGTTCAAAGTTTTAGATATGAAGAACTATTTAGTCCCAGGTTTGAGTTATGATGGGTGGTGTAAAGCGTATGACTGTAAGTTGGTGAAGTTGGTGTTTCCATACGAGTGAGTTTACCAATTATATCAAGCTTCAGCATGTAGGCCCAGTGGATTTTGAAGGTTTTTACTCTCCGTTAAAAGGTGAGACTACCACTAAGCAGAGTAGGATGAATTTTGTGAGGAATTTGTCAATGTTGGATGTAAGACGATTGGCGACTTGTTGTGAGAATATAAAGTAGCTGATATAGAGCCTTTTATCGGAGCTTTGTATAAGACTAGGGAACAGTTCTCTACGGATAAAATGGAGATCCTTAAAGTTGCTCTGTTGAACAAAGGTGTAAAATTACGAACATCGAAAGTACGTGAATTGTACAGATGCGTACGAGGTCTTGAAAACGGATATGGTTGTTGGAACAGCGATAGTTTTGTCGTTATTACGAGAACGGGGTTAGCAAGATGAGAGATACAGATCAGATATGCAAAATAATTGTTGGGTATTGTATTGTATATTCCAACAAATGCAATGCGGTGAAAAAATATGTGGTTAACCCTTTAGTGCATGTTGTCCTCGGAAAGGAATCAAATAATTGGTAATTACTTTGCTATTGTGTTTTTTCTAGGGGGTTAATTATTTGAAATATAATGTTAAAAAACTTTGGTAACAGCTAATAAGACCCCTGGTTCCTTCTAAAATTATAAAGGTTTCTAACGGGACGTTTGATATAATGCTTATGCATTAAAGGGTTAATTAATGAAAAACTACATCAAAGAGGAGGGTAAAACATTTGTAGATGAAGTATTATGTAACACAGCATTTGGGTTTGTTTTAAATATTTAGTGAAATGTCAGCATTATGTGTGGTACTAGGGGTAACGGAAACTTCCATTCCCAAGCATATGAAGGAATGCAAATAAAGAACAGGTAGTACTGTACTACTGAGAAAGGTACAATTTGGAGAAAGAGGAAAAAAATCCATGTCGAATGTATTTGTTTGTTAATAATATCTGTGAAAAAAATATTGATATATTTGTCTTTCTGTAGATTAATTTAATACATCTTTTCTTGAATTGGTTCCATTATTATTATTATTATTATTATTATTATTATTATTATTATTAT
>JANTOQ010705674.1:0-10073 GCA_027564595.1 Bythotiara depressa | reverse complement strand
TAGCAGTTTTCCTGCGAATAAAAAATCCTGTTACTGGTCATGTAACTGTTGGTATCGGTGGTATTTGTGTCATAATGTTGGGGGTTGCATGTGGTTTTGGTCTTGCCATGTGGACTGGAACGGATTTCGTTGCATTCACTGGCATCCTCATGTTTCTAATTCTTGGTATTGGTAAGTCCGGTGTTTTATTCTGTTCTTTTTGTTCTTCTTCGTTATTCAATTATGAATAGATTATTTATATTTTTCACCGCACTTCATTCCTCCCTTACTGCTGACCATGGTTTGAAAGAAATGTGAACCATCGTGTCCGTGAAATGCATTATTTTTTATTATTGCTTTACGTAATACGTATGTACTGAGCATTTCCACATTGAGTCAAGATGTCAATCATTTATATATTTTTGCTTGAACAATAATTAATTGCTACACCACCTTGTCTCCAATTTTGACAAGTGTTCCTTGTTTTCAGTATTCTCTGTTCTACACAATATCTACTAGTCTCAATTGGTTCTAGAACCTTCTGAGTTATTCTTTGTATCTAGATTTTAACCAATCAATGCACTGAATTTTGTACAGACCAATCAGAATTCACGTTATGTTTCGTTCAGCCATGTAGTAACCATTATAGTTCTTATCTATCTTACATTAACCGCAAGTGGATGTTTGTTTTTCAATTTTCAATTCTACATTGGTTTGTATTAATAAATTAATTAAAAATTCATTCTCTTGTTTGGTTTCATGATGTCTGATTCAGAGCATTCTCATCATTATCGCCTTCGTGACCGTAAAATGGACTATGAAATATTAGCATCCCCACCACTTAATATCGATGGCGTAGGATCCGACGATGAGTAAATCTAAATCAGTTCAGCCCATAATACTACTTTTATTCCCTCCTCCAGTTCTGTTCCCACGACGTCTACCATTACTCATTCCGCCATTTCCACTATTGTAACAACAGCTACCCTTGGCTTAATAATGGCCCCAGGTTCCTCGTTCGTTGATGAACAGCCTTTCTCCAATGTCAAACAAACTCTGTTGTATTTTATGTTGTTGATTGAGACAATAGGCATAGGAATTACTTCAGTTTCGATGCATAGGTAATTCTGTAGACATGTAAATATTTGGTTTAGAGACTCACCTTTGAATCACTGTCACGTTTAATCAAAATTCCCAATACAATAAAAATTATAAAGAGTTTTAGCACATTGTTTTTAATATTTCTAGGGATGGACAACATGTTTATAATTGTTGATGCGATGGAGACAGTTGATTCTGATATCCAAGGACCAGAACGTTTAGTTTTGGCGATGAAACATATTGGCGGTTCTATTACAATGACTACTACAACCGATCTGGTTGCGTTTGCTGTTTCAACTGTTAGTAGCTTTCCGGCTGTCCATTTATTTTGTATTTACGCCGCATTATCAATCTTTTTTGCCTACTTCATGCTAATCACGCTGTTTCTAGCCATGATGACTGCTGATATTAACAGAGTGGAAGCTGGTAAAAGAGATCTTTGCCCTTGTTATGAAGCAAAGGCTGTACAGGATAATCCCTGGGAAAGAAAGGATGTCGGTCTAACAAAACTGGTAAGTAAAACAATTAACAACAGAGTGGATGTGACCAAGCAACTTCCGTACCTTTTCAAACGCGAGGTGCTTGACTTTCGTTTTTGTAACCTTTAACGTTAGATCAAAAATGATTAAATTTTACCGTTGTATTGAGAAACACGAAAAAGCTTGAGGATTATTCTTATACTTTAAGGGATCTTGTTGGTACAGATACTCATTTTCATGAACGTCTTCACAAATAGTTCAAGCAGGACAATTATCAAATTGCATCTTGGGATATGTGCGTGGTAGCAAAATATTCGCACATATATCGGTTGACGTATTTGACGTACCCTGAATCTGTTCCTGGTTGGTTACTGTCTATTTATATAGGTATTTGTGAAGATGATTTGTGAAGACCTTCATGAAAATGATTATAATTTTACAAATTTTCTGTTGCATTGTGCATTGACGGAACGGATCTTTAGTTAGTGTACTTAGCATTAGGAACGGATCCTTAGTTAGTGTACTTAGCATTAGGAAACGAGAAGTTTTATATTTTCTGCAATTGAATTAAGAATAAGGGAATAATTTCAGTTGCCTGTAACATCCACAACTTTCCTGCTTTTTTCTAACAAATTGTGCTTACCAGAAATCCAGTAGAGATATTAATGTTAAAATGTTTTATATACTTGGCCTGAATGTGTCCGTAGGGAGAATAGAAAAAAGCCGCCATCTCGTCTCCATGTACACAGTAGAGGTGAATATTGAAGTAAAATAAATTTCTTCCTTGATTAATCAATATTTACATAATAGTTCAAGCAGGACAATTATCAAAATGCATCTTGGGATATATGTGCGCGGTAGCAAAATAATCGCACATTTTCTTTATATTAATTGCATTTAGGTGCTTCGACGTTGGGGTAAAATTCTGATGACGACCCCTATGAAAATTTTCATTTTTATATTCGCTTGCGGCCTCCTTGCAGCTGGTATCTATGGCACAACAAAAATTACACAAAAATTTGAATGGAAGAAACTTGGACCAGATGGTTCATATTTCCGAAAATTTGCCGATACACGTGATGCAAAATTCCCAGCTGGATACGACGTATCTATTATAATCCCACCAATCAAAGACTACACAACAAATGGTACGCAGATGAATATAATAGCACTTGATCAAATAGCTGCAGATAATTCTCGTTATGAATCTATGACATTAAACTGGATGAAGGCTTATCAAAGTTGGGCTTCAAAAATGAACATTACAAACACTCTTGGTAATAATTTTTATGCAAATCTAACGCAATTCTTAGATACCAATATGATGTATAAAGCGGACGTCAACATTAAAAACGGCGTTGTGGAATCATCACGTGTCGTCTTCTTTTATGAAAATAGTATAGATGCGGTCAATCAAGCAGAAGCAATGAAAACGATTAGAACAGACCTAAAAAATAAATCTCCATTAACAAATATATTCCCTATTTCCATTATGTTTATATATGCTGAACAGTTTGCAGCTGTAAAGGATGACACGATCCGGAATCTTGCCATTTGCGCAGGAACGATTTTGATAATAACTCTTCCTTACCTGATGCATCCTGGAATCTCAGCATTAGTGTTTCTTAGCTTCACAAGTCTTTTGTTTGAACTACTTGGTATGATGGCAGCATGGGATGTTTCTTTAGACGCTATAGCCATGATTATTATCATTATGGCAATTGGATTTTCAGTGGATTACACGTGTCATATTGCGCATGCGTCTATGATATCTAAGAAGCTTACTCCAGAGAAACGTGTCATTGATGCTTTGGAAACAATGGGAACAAGTGTACTGAATGGAGGTATGTGTTATATGTGGTATATGTGTTATATGTTGTATGTGTGGTATGTGTGTTATATCTGGTATGTGTGTTATATGTGGTATATGTGGTATATGTGGTATATGATATAAGATTGCAGTACCGCCATATTTTTATATCACAAAAAGAGTACTCCCTGTAAGACGTAGACAAGTACTTAACGATCCACACTCAAATTAATCAGGGGTGATTTTCCTACCTTTTCATTTGTGAAGGAAAGATATTCTTCACAAATTCTAGCCAAGTTTTATTACTAAAAAAAAAAAATTTTGAACGTAGGGTTTCTGTACAAAACGTCTGTAAATGCGATAACAGCAGTAGGGAAGATTTCAGTATCAGTGTAACCTAACAACACGCTTATAAATAACAGCTCGCAACTATAAAACAGTTTTGCACTGACGTTGCCGTCGTTGTTATAGCTAGTTTCCGAAATATACTGATTTGTTCAATGTGGTCATCTGTATTGCGGTACTAAGCTAATAAATTAACTGTTTAGGTGAACTTACCAGTTTGAGAACCCTTAAGAATTAACAAATATTTATTTGTATTTTATACATTTTGTTAGGTGTGAGCACATTCTTGGGGATGTTAATCACAGCGTTTTCCGGTGCAGAAGGATTTCGAATCTTCTTCAAGATGGTGTTTGGTATCGTTGCGTTGGGCCTTATACATGGGCTAATATTATTACCCGTCCTTCTGTCCAGTAAGTAGCTTTAATCTTTCTACAATGCTGGACATACTATATTGACACAAAGCGCCAAAAATTAAAAAATCGAGTTCCACATTTGCTGCGAAAGTGTTGTTAGTGAATTCTTGTAAATACCGGTATTATTTTATATTGCAAAAAAATGAACTACAAACTTTATTTAAATATATTGATATATTTAAATAACCATAATTAATGATTAATTAAGTATATATACTTTTATAGTACTTACAAAAAAATATATAATAAAACATTATTCAAAATATCACATATCGACATGTCAGATATGTGGAAATTTCAAATATATAATACAAGAATATATAATATAATATAAGAAGCATAAATGTTAAAATAAATCAAGTCATTATCATCACCATTGTAATATATGAATATTACCGTAACCAGAACCTGATGGATGGAAATATGTGGTGCAGTGTTATGGGGTTTAGTGGTAGCCAGATGGATGCCCAACCCAGGGGTCACGAGTTCAACACTGTAATAGTTTGACCTCTTCACACTAAAATCAGATACCGTGTTTAAAAGTTGTCTGTACAAGCAATTTAGTATAAATAGCGAATGTGCTCATTTGTTTTTTAGTATTCATCCGCCGTGATTTGCGCGAAGACATGAAAGAATTTACTGATAAACACGATGCAAGAGATAAACAGCGCTCACAACGACGTGTATCTACATTATCGGAAATAGGAAAACGTCGGCAGTCATTAGCTTATAGGAAACAAAGCCTGGCAGTTCTTCCAGAGAAGGATGGGAAAAATGGCAATTTTAACGGTACGAAGGAATGTAATGAATATGGAGATGATGGACAAATTCATTTGAAAGGAATTCGAAGAGTTGATAGTGACAAGATACCGGAAAATACAGGTTCGTCTAATCAAGCTTACGAGAAGGAGGACGTAACGGCACATTCGTGAAGTTGAAACAAATGAACATTTTTCATACTTTACTTCAATTTATTAACAAACAAGGAATATCGTTTGGATGACATTTATGGTTCTTCATTTATTTTTATTTTGTATAAAGTATTTAATATCAGGAAGCTCCATTTCGGTGTTTCTGTGTATGGTTTTCAGTTGTACAATGTTTTCTCGTCTCCTCGTTGAATAAATTTCCATTAGGTTGTATTTATTTAAATCCTTGGAAATAATCTGACAAATTAAAATTGCACAATTTAATGATTTGCTTCTCCGATTGTACCAATAGCTGAATATAGGAATTATTAGTAAGTGTCATGATATGTTATAAAAGGAATATTTCTTTTTCCTTCATTTAATTCCCTAAACCCTAATTATGGGATCCGAATCCGAATTCGAATTCCCATATTAAGCAATTAACCGATACTCCTGACTGTAAAAAGGAACGTAATTTTGAAAATATCACTGGATCAAAACCAGGCTTCAAAAGACAATTTTGAAGCTAGTCGGTGAGTCGGTAGTCCTATGGAAGGTGAGTCGGTAGTCATATGGAAGGTGAGTAGGTAGTCCTATGGAAGGTGAGTCGGTAGGACTCTAGGACTAGGATAGGACGTAGGACTCTATAGAAGGTGATTGTTTTGATTCTCACTACTATCTAGACAAAAATTGTACCTAATCCCAGGAAATTTATTCAACAAGAATTCGTAATAAGAAACAGGAACTTAAATAAATCCTGTATTGACATTGAACATATTACGTCATAGGGTTAAAGGTTTTTTATTTAAAGTACACCTACTCCGGATGATGAACACCGTAACGTTTTTACAGACATCTGTCGTTGGATTTAAAAAGGCAAAATGTTTAGAAGAACATCTAGTGTGAGCTAAAAAGTACCAAATAATATGCTTAGCACAGATACATGCAGTAAATGTGGAAGCACGTGTTGCGAGGGTTGCAATTATATATAATAATCAATTTTCTGACAACAATATAACGTTAAAGCGACCAGGTTCACTAGCTTCATCCATTATGGTATTGGACCTGGTAAAATGTAAAACGTCCAGCATTCGATACAAACTAAGGTTTAATAACTACAAGTCGTGTAATCGTAAACTTAGCTCTGGTCTAGCTGTCCAAAAAGATCTATTTCAAGCACATTTTAATTAAGAAGGTCAAAACGGTATATCTGATGGTAAGTCCACTCTAATTGACTAGGGAACCAGTGTTTCCTCTTTATATGTATACGAAATAGAAACCACAATATGTATTAAACGCATACTGACCGGTTTTTATGTTGTACTGGAAAATACAAAACCCGAGTTAAAAAGTCCGGACCGAGCTAGCGAGGTCCGTGCGATTTGACCGAGGACATGATATCCAGTACAACATAAAAAACATAAGTGTGTGTTTTACTACTTGACTTCGTTTTAAATTCTTAACTTTAATGGGCAACGGAGAAGAGCGAACTCATTCGTTAACTAAAAAAACGTTTCAAATTTAACCGTGCCCGTGACGCAAACTTTAAGTTGATAAACGATATACGAACGAATGTTCTGCAGAAAGATTTAAAACTGTGTTTATCGTAATAATAACACGAACTACCTTAGCTGATGCATCTAATAACTTCCTGGTGTCAAAAAATATTTTTAAATATAAAATAGCAGCATTACATTACTCAGGAGGTAATGAAGATTAAAATAGATGATACATCAACTATTTCAATCCCCGTTTCCCACTGGGTTATGTAATGATATTTTCTTTATGTTACTCATGTCTGTCATGATAAAAACGGACAACTTTATTCGTTTTCGTCACTTAAAATTATCTGTCAGAACACCTTTTTTGAAGAGAGAAATTGGTGTTAATACGTCACCGTATTGGAGTATGGAAATTATATATTTTTACTAGTCAGCTACTTAATATTAAATTTAAAAAATGATAGAATGATTTTATAGTTTGATTAAAAATATTTACCTCCTGATGTTGTCAACATTTATGTGTACAATGCTGCGTACAGAGAAACCAGTAGTGTTAACACAAACAGATGGTTGTGGGATAAAGAAATATTTTATATTTTCAGTCATTTTCTTGTCATTGCAATGATAAAAGTGGATTATGATTAAACCCCCTTGTAAAATATATTGATTCTCCGGGAATAGTATAGAAATCTCGAAGAATAGAAAATAGTCGTGTTATCGTTATAGCAGTCATTAACTAACTAAACAAACATCTGCTGCTCTATGTCAGTCCCTATTGATTATAGGTCTGCTAGAAAGCATCTGTTTTCGAGTGTGCCTCAGTATCAAAATTTTAGTTTTGGACAAACACAGTAGGAAATTCCAAAATTAAAGCTGGCTGTAACGTTTCTTACTGTTTGTATTTATCGCGCAAACTAGAAATAAAATCTGAAAATTATTGCTACGTTAAAATTAATAGTAGAATTAAGGGACCAGAAACCGTTGCATTAAAAACAAAAAAGCACAAAGCCTAGTGCCGAATCCGCAAAGACCATTCTCAACGCTTTTGGGTCGATTTATTTAACTTTTTTTTGTTTTTTTGACTGTTTTGAGAAGGTTGATGCTATGACTTGCTATTTTTGTAGCTTTTGAGAATTTCTGAGTCGATTAAGTACTGGATTTAGGCCATTTAGTATCTGACCTATTTTGGGGCTATTTGAGCTTGTTTTGGGGCTATTATGGGTTTTTGGGGAAAGTGTTGTATCCGGGAATTCTCAAAATCATATCAGACTTTGCATTTATACCATATTTACATGGAAAAGGCCATTTCCAACATGTAATAATAACATAAGGTAATAATAGGTAAGACGTACATGCAAGGCATTTCCGGTCCCCGGAGCACATTGGAAAATGCTCGTATGGGGGGTATCACTTCTGGCAGAAGCTCGTTGTAGCCGGATTTTCATGTAAATATCCACAAGTATAAGTACATACAGCAAGTGTAAATAGACACACAAGTACAATATATGCAACACATAAACAACGTTTCAGGGTAGAATTTAAGTACCAAAAATAATTTGAGTTTGTGAACCAAATGTTTCTGCATCTCTACAATAGTACAAGCTAGCTACTGAAATAATAATAATAATAATAATAATAATAATAATAATAATAATAATAATAATAATAATAAATAGTAGATATTTAGAGTAGCTAGGCCCAGAAAAATTCACAAGACATAGTCAGCGAATTATTTCCACTGGGAGCCACTAAAAAACTATAAATGATCTCAAGAAACATGATTAAAATTTTCCAAAATATTTACTCTTTATTTTTCAAACTTTCGACGTAGTTCACCAAGAATAGCAGCTTCTCTCCGTTATTCTTGATCCTTTCTTCTCGACATACTCAATCGTAGAAATTTTTCATCCTTCTGACTGTATTTTATTATCGTTGGTTCATCGTAAAGATTTTACTTTGTTCGCTATATTCAATAGGGAATAACTTACTTTCAGGTCTCTAAAAGGTTTGAGTTTGAGAGCCTGACACAAGTCCCCCTTTATCCTTGCTAGTTATTAACGCTGTTATTTTACCGATTCTCCATAGCGATCGCGGTAATTTGTCGTCGTGAACTAGAACAATGTCATTTAGTTGTATTGGTGGTCCGTTTTTAGTATGAAATTTATGCTGTGCACGTAATTCGGTTAAATATTCATGTCGCCAACGGTCCCAAAAGTGTTGCAATAAATTTTTAATTTGTTGAGGATATCCAGATAAATCTGTAGCTACAATCCTGGTCATAAATATTTGGCACAACGTGCCAAATTAACCAAAATGATTTCGCCATTTATTTATTTTATTTATTTATTTTCAATTTATTTAATGTTGACAGATAATATACAATGTTAAAAGATAGCTTTCATAAATTAAGCTAATTGATGTCAACTATAACAAGTAAAATATACAATAAATAGCTAAAGAAAAAGAAATACATAATTGTCACAAAATAGTTAAATATAAAGTAAAATAAGTAAAACCATAAAGCTGTATTATTTATCACACATAGCCTAGATTAGTTATAAATACCTTACACATTTTACACGGACAGTTCTCTGGCCTCCAACTTTTAATTTTAGCCTTAAATTCGCTAACAGATGAGTAAGCTTCATATTCATTCGGAAGAATATTCCAAATTTTCGGGCCAATGAAAGAGAGCGTTTCGCTTCCGTATCTAACTGTTTTAATATTTCTAGCTTTAAACCTAGTTTCGCTTCTTAAGCTGTAAGGATTATCAGCAATATAAAAAATTTATTTAATGATTTCTGGAGCTACGCCTATTTTAACTTTGAAAATTTATGTGGCAAGTTTATGTAGATTATTATGGTGTATTGTTAAAGAGTTGTCTTTTACAAGTAGTCCTTCAAAAGGTGAGTCAAAATCTCTATAGAGAATTCTTAACGCCCTTTCATTAATATGGTTGATTCGATTATTCAATTTCTTGCTGTAAAACATCCAAACCAGGAGGCAATAAGAGAATTGTGATTTAATAAATGAATTGAAGATGAGCTTTCTTTGTTCAAACCTGATTAAAGAGGCTAACCTAGTAAGTGCGTTTAACGTTTGGCTAGCCTTTTTACACAAAGACTTTACATGCTCTTCAAAAGTTAACCTATTATCCAGCTTTATACTAAGTAAAGTTTCAGAATAAGAATTTTTAATAGATGTGCTTCCTAACTGCACATGATATTTCTTGTTATCACTGAGAAGGAAGTGATATTTATCTGGGTTAGCTTTCTTACAATTATCCTTAAACCAGCCTGACAAAATAGCTGTTATCTCTTTGAGGTCACATAAAACCGACTCTACCTCTTTTTGTGTAGAGTAAGGCGTGTTATCGTCTGCAACATCTATGTTAGGGATGAACAGAAAATGATCACACAAATATATATTAAACAGCAATGGTCCAAGTATTGAGCCTTACGGTACTCCATATAGTATGTCTGACCAGGAACTGTAGATGTTGTTAATATGCACCCTTTGTTTCCTAGATTTTAAAT
>JANTOQ010705564.1:0-10074 GCA_027564595.1 Bythotiara depressa | reverse complement strand
TATGTATGTATGTATGTATGTATGTACGTACGTACGTACGTACGTACGTACGTACGTACGTACGTACACACACACATACATAACCGCAGAATAATTTATAATGAATTTCTTGAGAAATATTTTTTGTTTATTAGTTTCAAAAACAAGGAAGTGTTACCATAAACATGATGCTATAAAATAATTATAATGAGAACATAAATAAATAGTGTAGATATATAAATAGTGTAGATATATAAATAGTGTAGATATATAAATAGTGTAGATACATATATATATAGTAAAACTCCTACCAACACACTTGCGCATTCCATTAACAGTAGCTTCCTCAAAGCCTTGATCACATTCACATCGGAATGCACCAATGGTGTTGATACATTTTCCTTTTCCACAGATTTCTGGGTAAAATTTGCATTCATCAATGTCTTAAAGATACAAAGTACATAAATTTCAATATATATGAATAAGGTAGATAGATCATAAATTGACACTACTACTTATAGTTGTTAGCAGATCATAAATTGACACTACTACTTAGCAAAAAGAACAGTTTATTTATAAATTACCATTCTTAGGATCAATGGTAGTTTTTGGTTTAGAAGTTGTCTCTCCACCACCTGTTCCAGTTCCATTTACTTTACCCCCGGGTACAACAGTTCTTGAACCATCTGGTGTCTGTGTGGTACCAAAACCATCTGTTACACCAGGTTTTCGAGTCCCTTTGCTACCATCTGTATCATTCCCGGATACTGGTCCTTGTGTTGGAGGTTTCGTTGGTCCAATAGGTGGCTGCCCGGTTGGTACAACAGGGATTACTGGTTTGCTAACACATAGTGCTTGTCTTTGACCTATAATAGTCATGTATAACATAAATTACATGAATATAAATAAAGAAATAACAAATAAAAAAAGAAGAAAAACAACGAGAAAAAGTAATTTATACATCCCATGCTAAAATATATTTTAATAATCTATTAAGGTAATTTATACATCACACGCTAAAATATATTTTAATAATCTATTTGGAGGTGAACAATGTGTAAATTTCAACTGCATTTACGTTACTTATATATTATTACCTGATCCAGCAGCTGGGCATTCTTTGCAATCCTTTCCAAACCTTGAAGCAGCATTACCACAACAACATTGTCCTTTGGTTATCACCACAGGGAAAGGTCTTTTGCACTCACCTCGTGGATTCACTTGAGCCATGTAACATGTAAAGTTTCGGTAATCTGATAGAAATGCATAAAAGTCACTGAATACAAACATCTTGTCAACAGTCCAATAAAAACACAAAGTATTAAATCAGAGATCTGGAATTTGAGAAGACATCAAGGCGGTCTTACATACAGATAATGCAAAATAAGAGTGAAGCATGTGACAGTAGACCCCAGGAAAAAGAGTTCTAGAAGTATGGAAAATACAAAAAACATGGAAAATCTGGCATTAAAAGCGAATAGCTTACAGACCAAATACATCTAGGGCTTCCAGCCGTAGATAAGTTATAATATTCCTGTAGTTCAATGTACATATTGTAAGCAAAGAACCTTGGTTGTTTATTTCATTTGCTCACTCTTTTAATCTGTACTATAATCACAATGTTTGATATTTAGTCATCCAGACCTTATTTTAGTCATGGCCCTAGAGATATATTTTTCTGTGGAAAGCCCACGCAGACCTATACAAGGATAGAAAATGAACATTAAAATGCATAACAACAACAGAAACTGCCACCTTTTTTCATAAGCATCATGGTAAAATTCAGCTAATGCTTAGTTATGGTTCTAAATTTTAAAATATCAGCTTCAAAATTATCCTAATTTTTATTATATATGGTTATTACTACTTATTTCTTACAGTTATATATAAGTACTTTTGTTTTGTCAGTTGACTAACAGTTTGTGAACACTTCGTATTTTTGTTTGAATTTTGTTTGTTCATAAGGAATTGATTCTAGAAAACGAATTAATTTTTGTATTATTATTTCCTATCAGTAGGTTTACCTTTTCACGCACAGAAATACCAAGGTTGGAAAATATGCTAAGCATATGCTTAATTTTCCAAGGAATTTCAGGGTCAATATGCTTGTAGATGGTATGCTTATAAAAAAAGATGTATTTAAATTGTTGTCAAAGCAATATCAATCAGAGACATGTAGAATCAAACCTTCGCAGAAGATTTTTACTGGATCGAATGTGAACCCCACTGGACATTTGCACTTGTAACTTCTCTCTGTATTTATACATTGTGCACCAAATCCACATATACCATCAACTAGACATTCATTGTGATCTAAAGATGTATATTTATAGTACAAACATTATATAGCAACGGTGGAACACATACAAACATTACTAAATATATTGGGACCAGTGGGTGATCTAGAATCACGAGGGATGAAATATTTTTTGGTTACATTTCCTAAAAATACATCTTGTGAAATTTAAACATTTTGAATAAAAAGGGCACTTTTTGGGATCTAGATTGGGCGTAGAAATTGCAGAATGGTGGAGTCACTATGCAGCAATTATTTTATCACCAATTCATTTGACATTTTATGGCTCACAAGACAGTCTGTAGATTCCAGATTTCAGGACAAATAATTTTTCAATTACAGGCTTACAAAAGGATATAAACAATGTATAAAGACATCATGTTACCTTCACATGCTAATAACTCTTCATTGAAAAATGTTCCCTGTGGACAACTGCATGAGATTCCTTGCTCACCCGTGTCATCACATGTCCCCCCTTTGCAATAATTAGGAAGTTTTTCACATCCATCATGTTCTAAAAACAACAGATGTCATTATAATTATATATAATAATTACTAATGTGCAAAAATGCATAACAACATTTTTGGAACATGGAAGGAATTTTTGCAAAAACAGAAGAAAGTAATAATACAAGAGATTGTTTTTGTAATTTTGCAGTTAACAGGTAATTTGAAAATTTTACAGTGATTTATTTTTGAGTGATCCTAGTAGATCCACTATTGTTTGTTGGGCCAGTAATTAACTAACGAGTCACACACCACCTGATGTCCCCAATTCTCCCCAAACAAAATATATTGTATTTTTACTGTGCGAGACCAGCCCTGGGAATTAACAGATTTTACCTAAAAATCACTGAACATGTGAAAGTTTCTTCCAATTAAATTTTATGAGAACAAAGTATATAAAGGCAGGAGTTGACAAATAATTTCCAAGCCTCGTATGTTGCAGTATTCGAATTTAATACACAACGTACGTTAAAAATTATTAACATAATGCCAGTTATATAACATTCTTATGTGAAAGATTTTCATATCCTTGTGGAAACTAATGATTTTCTCCTAACCTGATACCAAGAAAATAATAACCTAATACATGGGACGAATTAGCACGTAAAAGGTGATTCACAAAGTTTTTGCAAGATTTCAATGTTATCTTACGTCAGTATCTCCGCGATGGGCACAGAGAGTAAATTTTTGCATCTTTAAGGCTCTACTTTCCTGGAAAATGCATTTGCAAGCATTAAATTAAAACAACAGCTTAGAAAAAACAATTTCTTAAATTCCCACCAAACAATGTATTGGTATCAAAGCTGACATACTCATTAAAGAGCAAGTCTGACATTATTAAGTATTGAAAACCAACCTTGCTCCCATATACTTTTTCATCTCATGTATGTTGTCGAGTTTTCTGTTAATAATACTGTATGTTATTCTAACAATCTTCATGATCATAGAAACATTCAAAAGTACGAAGGAGTGCATATGGAAGAAAAAACCTAACTGTGTGATTCCTTTGTAATCACAATTTTCAATATCAAAATAATTTACCAAAGGAGGAGTATGTTGTTATTTTCTTATATTGGCAAAGTTTCCTCGAAAGAAGATTAATAATGGGGCATTAGCTGTAATTTTTAATGTATGTTTCCTCTTGAGCATGACATACGTGAAGGCCAGAAGCAATTTTCCATGTATGAATCAGGATCGAAAGCAGAATACATTCACATACAGTATATCATTAAAATAGTGTACATACATTTAAATAAAAATAAATTTTTTGAAATACGTCACATTATGCCCGTATACGATTTGTCAACCCCAGGAACAAGAAAGTTACTCCAGAGAAAATAAATAAAATATGTCTCAAATATTCTTTCTCATTTCATACACCGTCTAAGAAACTGTTCATGCAAATTGACTGAAATTGTATACACGGTAAGCAATACAATAATTCAAAGAAGCTAATCTAAATGCTTTTCCAGATGGAAACTAACTGGATTATATCCAATTATGTAGTACTGTACATATAGCTGTAGACAATAATGATCACAAAAAACATATCTACCTAGGTATGTAGCTAAATACTGTTTAAAGAAAATGTTAGATTTGTTTACAAATTTATACCCAACTATAGTAGATTAAACCTAAAACGTGACCAAATCCAACAAAGTTTGATAGTTTTAAACTACAAGTTGGGAGAATTTGTTTTGATCTGTACTGATGCACAACTCTTAAAGGAATTATTTTTCTTAAAGGAATTCTTTAAAAAAATTATGATCTGGTAATTTCTTTTTACCAAATTTATTCCATTTGCTTTATCCAAAACATTTGTAACTGACACTTTGTATATTAGATAATCGCTATCAGAATGAGATGATGAATTTATATACACCACAGTTTATTAATGATATGGACAATGATGGTGTTATGGATGTATTGCAGGTACATGGTGGAGACCCATTTGCGTGAGTACACTATATTTTCCTTTCTTTGACTTGTTAAAAGATACAGTAATATATGATACTATGATATTAGGTATATGTACCGTATATAGGAAACTGGAAACCAAATTTACTCAGTTACAATAACATTCAGCAAGCATTTTATTGACTTGTCTAATGTACACAATGATAAAACTTTGCGATGAAATTCTGACATGAAACCAAAATTATATAATTTTTAGACATTTTCCTGTTAAAAACATATAGAACTTTTTAAAAGTTTTAAATTGGTTTCTTTAATAATCATCTTTCATTTGAAATAGCTTTTTCAAATTTGAAATGCTAATCATATACTTGGGTATTGTATCCTTGTTTGTAACAATTTTTATTATACAATACAAAACCAGCTTTGCTGCATTATTTAAGATCATGATTGTTGATAGCCTCAAGTCTAAAGGCACATTGCCTTCATTTGTTTTTATTAAGTTTGACATCTGGTGTAGGGCAGTGGGTGGTCAAATTCTATGGTTACTGTAGCAAAAATTCCCACTTCCCACAAAAACAGCTTAACTTGGGTGGACACAATAAAAACATAGGAGTTGGCGGAAAAGGGACCTTCTTGGGAATGTGCACCAGTCACCTGAAAGAGGCCACAATACAGATATTAATGATATCACAGGCCCAACAATAATATGAGCACACAGGCTCAACAATAATATGAGCACACCAGGCTCTTATATAAGCTCAGCACAGCTCACATGCCCACATATGTGGAGCATATTAGACAGCATACCTCACATAGCTGATGTGCCACTTGACTGGTAGCACACTCCCAAAAGCACCCCAAGCACCAGAAATGTGTCAGGCAAAGGATTCCCATATGGGGCGGAGCCCCATATGTAGAAAAACCACCCCAAAAGGAAATGACGGGAGGTGAAAACAATATTCATCCATGCATGCTCCCATAAACCCCAAACCCGAGGAAAGGCTATGAAAGGATGTAGTGTAGATGCACAACAAAAGGCTTGGTCGAGGCCACTTATTGTGTTTTCCCACGTAATGAATGCTGAAGACTGTACGTGATGAGGATGGACAGGCCAATGAGATGATTCCAGATGATTCTGAATCATATCTAAACAAATAAGGAAGCACAACATAATCATGTCACCAAACAAGGCACAACAAGTTATGAACAAGTAAAATAAGGCCGCAGTTAGTTAAAAGTTCGGTCATTGTTTGTTTTCTCCGAAAAATTGTAATGCGCAATGCGGTAATTATTAATTATTAATTACTTTCTAGTGATGATGAACAACAAAGATTTAGTTTATTACCTTGCAACACTTCAACAAATACACATTCTTGTGTATATAAATATATCTTATATTTTTTTCTACAAAAAGCTACCAAAATCATCTCAATCAACGAACAACTAAACTTGTAGACCATCATAGCATATGAAGGAAGATTTTTCTACTCAGTTGTTAATCAGTTACTTCTAGGGGAGAGAGTATGAATGAGATTTATTAACTTACTATATTGAGAAAGGAAGTTTTCTTCTGTATGTTTAATTATATTCAATTTATATCCTCTGGAATGTTAAGAAACAAATTGTAAACATGGTAAACAGGTACTTATTAAATACACACTTGCTTGCTGCAAGAACTAGGAGACAGTCAGAATGGAAAAGAAGTAATCAACCTGTTTGGTTTGAAAATACACTATACCTTCAAACTTGGGATGGTTTCCACATACTCCATTTGGTATACTAGATGTTTAGAGAGTTTTGAGCACATTATACTCTCAAATACAAGAATCTAAAAGTCTTTATTATTCCTAGGATATATAAGAGTGAAGCTTTGCTCTAATCCTTGATTATTCCAATATTATATAAAATTTAAATTTGTGGAGTTGTTCCCATTTACTTCCATCTTGTGTTTAATTGTTTTTTCATAGTTTGTTTAATTATTCTACTGAGAATTAATATAAACCAGGCTACATGCCCTGAACACAGCAAAACAGGCACAAAAAGATTAAATTACATCATATAACTTCCTCTCAGAGACTTTTTTAAACAGAATGTTTTGATCTTCATTATTCTGAGGACAATTTAAAACTTTAATTATCAAAAGATATGTGTAAGAGAGTGTTTTTTTGCTTTTAATATAGATGTAATGTTATTGAATGCAATAAAGAATTCCCACCAGATGTATTTTAACTTATCATTTTCAGAATCAAATAAAAAGATCAAAATATTTTCTATTAATTTAGGAAGCATTAAAACTACTTTAAAAACAAACATAAAATTCTACTGTAAGTCAATAATGAATGAAAAATGAAAACTAGTGTCTAGAGTAGAAAAGTTATTCCATTATATTTTCACTAAGTCAAACTGTCTTTCACGAATAGAAATGAAGCTAAATGACCTTTAAAAAGTGTCCACTGCAAATCTTAATGTCTAGAAATGAAGCTAAACAACCTTAGAAAAGTGACCATGGCAAATTTTCATGACCAGAAATGAAGCAAATCAACCTTGGGAAAGTATCCACTGTACATTTTCATGACTAGAAATGAGGCTGGGCTACATTTACAAAGTATATACAACATATTTGCATAGCTAGATATGAAGCTAGATGACCTTAGAAAAGTAACGTTTCACAGTTGGAAATAAACAAAAATGCCTTTAGAAGAAAAGTGTCTCAAAAAGAACAAAAAAGAAGCCTGGAAAAGAAGTCACTTCTTTTAATCAGCTTTGCCTTTGTATCATTGACTTCTTCATTTTCATCCTATACATCAATATTTCAATACAATTATATGGAGGGAGGTTGCATATCAATTTGTGTTTAACTTTCTATTTGTTTTTGATGACTTGTGATAAAAATACATCTACATAATAAAACGCATACAGGTTAAGTTTTAGTGGTCTTTATATTTCGTGCTGAGAACGAAAAAAAATACGCTAGTAAAGAGCCCTATAAAATACTGATAATTTGAAGTAGAAATTATCAATAATTGCATGTAACTGAATCTTGCATGTAGGTAATAAAAGTAACTACATTATGTATGTATGAAAGAAAGCTGTAGTTGTCTTGCATACTGGAGATGCTAAAGTTAATGGCCTGCATTTAGATAATTTGAAAGGTATAAATATAAACCATGAAATGAAATGTGTACCTAAGTGTACCAAAAACATGTAGTATTGATGGGACAAATTAAATATACTGTGTATATATATGTATTGATCAAAATGCTTCTGGAATTGATAAAATGTTTGTTTTAATATGACTTATAATAATGTAGTATAAATTCCATTTATACTGTATATCCGGCAAAATGACAGAAAAGCCAAGCACGCGAGAAGAATTACAGCACCCTTTTTATATAAACATAACCTGGAGGTAAATGAGAAGAGGTACATGACATGTCTAGCCCATTAAGATGAGGCTGCTACATTGCAAGTTCCCAGCTTCGAGTTGTCTGCGTCAAGTTCCCCACTTTTTGAGTTCCGACCAGCCCATTTTTCAGAGCGGGGAACTCGGACATCTTAAGGCATCGAGTTGCACGCTGTCGTTTAGAGACATAAAACTCAGGAGCGGGGAACTCAATTGAGTTGTGCTCATACCATTAATACGATTCCGAGTTCCCCACTTTTATATGTCACCAAGTTCCCTGTTAGTCTTGAAAGGTTGGTTTACACGATAACAATGTTTAATTATTTTTAGAATAGTATTTTTGGTGACTTCGAACATCGAACTTGGTCAAATGTTTAATTAAGACAATGAAATCTTGACTGTCGATGATGTCATAGAAAACTTAGTCCCTATTTAGAGGATACAATTAATGTAAATTTTAGAAAGGAAAAAGAAAAGAAAAGTTACCGACTTTAATATATAATCTTTGTGACACCATTGACCTCGTCCATCAAGGAAATAATTTAAACCCTGTTTACACAATGAAGCTTTTTTTTCTGAAAAGTACATTCCTACTGACCTTACTGAGAGTCTCTCGACATCAACTACCATCATTCACATTTTATGGACACTAAACTGGAATTAACAGTAATTATAAGCTACCATTTTGAAAAAATCTCTGTGTTGGAGAGTGGACGTCTTGACATCACAAAGTCATGGCAATTCATTATTGTCTTACCTTGCCAAGATTCCAAGCTTTTGCAAGATATATTTATGTAAAAAACCTCTGTGAAGGAGAGTGCATGCCATGCATCACCAAATAATGTTACTTATTACATTTTGTCACAATGTGTACATCTTAGTCTTATTAAGATTGCATTGTCTTAATTAATATTTGACCAAGTTTGAAGTCATACCATCAGAAAAAAGAATTAAAAAAAAAAGAAGATTGTATCGAGTTCCCTGCTCTGAGTTCCCCGCTACCTAAAACTCAATGCATTGAGACGTCCAAGTTCCCCGCTCTGAAAAATGAGGATAGCTGAGCGGGGAATTTGATGTGGACAAGTCGAAGCGGGGAACTCAAAATGAAGCAGCCTCCATTAAGACACAGCGCGTAAATTAAAACCTTTAAAAACTGTATATACCAATAAGTCATGCGAAAAGATATGAAAACAAAATAATAGAAGCAATAGAAGTCATACCATCAGAAAAAAGAATTAAAAAAAAAAGAAGATTGTATTGTGTAAACTAATCTTTCAAGACGGGAAAGCCAGAAACTCGGTGACATATAATAAAATAAGCTGCCAGAGTTCCCCGGTATGAAAAATAAGCGGGCAACTCGAAATTTTCCTTATGGATCACAGATCGAGTTCCCTGCTCTGAGTTCCCCGCTACCTAAAACTCAATGCATTGAGACGTCCAAGTTCCCCGCTCTGAAAAATGAGGATAGCTGAGCGGGGAATTTGATGTGGACAAGTCGAAGCGGGGAACTCAAAATGAAGCAGCCTCCATTAAGACACAGCGCGTAAATTAAAACCTTTAAAAACTGTATATACCAATAAGTCATGCAAAAAGATATGAAAACAAAATAATAGAAACAATAAAAAGAACAGAGGATAAAAGACTTTCTGTAAATTTGTGGGACATGTGAACATATATGTGTGCCAACTGTGCCAATTTAAACTGTTTAAGTGAATAGTGACTGCCTGACACACTGCTGTAGGTCTGGGCTGTACTAGCCACAACTTGATGTAATTTGATTACCTTACCTAAACTATGTCACGGTGACTTAACATCAATTTAGAACTGTACATACAAAATTCAACATATTGCATCCACTCTGGTAAAAAACTTTTTGAAAAAATGCTGTGATGATGGATACAAAAGAGCATAGTTGTACAGAATACCAAAACTTCAAAGTAGTAGGTAATGTGTAAAATATATATATTAAGTC
>JANTOQ010705453.1:0-10074 GCA_027564595.1 Bythotiara depressa | reverse complement strand
TTTTCATATTAGGCCGAAATTTGAAGTTTGTTTTTATTAAAAACGGACTTCAGATATGGATTCTACGTAAAATATTACGCTTATAGGGTATTTTTCAAGTTTTGAAATCTAAACAGAACAGATTTTATGGCTTATGACCATATCCGGTCAAAACCTTCTTATATTTTGATTTAGCAACCCAAGCCTCGTTATGATAAAGAGGCTTTGGTTATTGGATATTTTCTAACAGTTGATAACGTTTCACTGATTTATTAATAACTCTAAAGATTTTTCTGTTTGTTTAATTTTTGACAAGGAATCCGAACCTGTAATCTGTTTTTCATAAAAATGTATAGAATGGGTTGGTTTGAAAAGATTACGTAATATTGCGCAATGATTTATGAAAAGGAGTATTGTTGCTTCTAATAAATACCTGTCTTGATAACTGAAACTTGCGTTACTTATTTGGCAGTTGTGGTAATTTTTTAATTGCGTCATTTCAACATTGACGTTGATCTCACCACTATCGAGATCAAATCTTTAAAAGTATTTTCAATACCGAATTCCGGTAAATAGCAATAATAAAAGCTCCCGTTAAGGTTTAAAAAATTTCAAAACTTTCAATACTCATCATATCGGAGAAAGAAAGTCAGGGAAAAATATTAGCTGGAGAAAAACTTTCTCACTGAGACAAAATTTTAGAAGAATGTTAAATAAAAATAATATTTGATATTTTGTTATTTTTTCTTGTATATATATATCTTAATTTTTATGTCAATAAATAGCATAAAATAATAACGTTTAAAATTCATTTTTGTAATTATTTCCATAAATAGAAACTATACTATTTTAGGTAAAAAAACACGTTTTTTGACCTAAAATATTATAGTCGCCCTGATTAGGACTATTTATAGAAAAAAATTACAAAAATGAAATTTAAACGTTATTGCTTTATGCTGCAAAGCAAAAAAAAGAGCAAACATTTCTATCGGGGAATAAAAGTCGGGTAAAATATTGGTTGATGAAAACATTTCGGAATAAATATTGGTTGGGGAAAATTTTTTTCAGCAAGCCAAAATTACTAGGAGCATAATATATTTATAAACCATGCACGAGAGGAACCACGTGTATACACGCGCGATTTTCACGATTCCCTAAAAAGTAAACAAGGGCTGGGATTAGTCTAACTAACTACACGCGTGCATGTTTATACGACAGCTATTTGGTGTACATAAGAAAGCATTTATTAATCAAAAGGTCATAACTGCATCCGGTCGCCAAAAATAGTTTTTGATTTTCATTTACGGGAACTTTGCATGCGGTTCAATTTACGTAATAATAATGCCAAATAAATTACTATTTATTGATAGTACCAGTCTCCTATATTGTTTTGGCATGATTTTTAGGTTCAACTGTGGTCTATTTTCCAATTAAAGATAAGCTCTGCGTCTGGAGATAAGATGTAATTTATAGCAGCACAAGTTGTCACCATTAAACAAAGTTATTTCGGTTCATTTGGCTACCGCGGCATAAAAAAACTTGAGAGGCTTAGTATATAAACTGTTTTGAAGCAGGACATAAATTTTAGAAAGCGTAATAAATTATGGGCATAATAAAAAAATAAAAAAAAATAAAAAAATCTACAATCGAGATCATAAATATTTGTCCCAACGTCCCAGATTAACCAAAATTAGTTTACGACAAGTGCTTTTTTAGGGAATACAGAAATATAAAGAATTTGTTAGTTAAACTTTTTCAGTTTACCAACGACCTAAGACTTTGGAAATGAAGTAATAGTTAAACAGGGGGAGGCGGACTTCTTAATTGGTCCATTTGTGTCCTATTATGACGTCATAAAACAACGAAAACGTTGAAATAAGTACGATTTTTGACGTTTTTCTTAAAACAATGTATTTACATTCTCACCATGTTCCCACTCAACAACTACAGACGTTCTTCATTTTTGTAATTGTTTTTTGCACATTTGAGGAAAAGTGGCAAAAAATGAATGGGTTATAAAACTGTATATGTGCCAATAATTTTGACCTTGATTTTAGTCGTTTCTGTAGGGATTGCGCAGTATATCAGGGGATAAGGATATATCGTGGATCACGTTTGGAACTGACCTCATGATATCTAGTCCATAAGCATAACCAGAATCTTATGAATACACTCTTGAAGCATAAAACAACATTTTAAATTTGAATGACCTTATAAGGTTAATACATTATCAAGTTAATTCATCTTCTCATCGATTTTGTTAGACTAGATATAGCCGTTCTCGTCAGATCAGTTCTGAGTATAATGCGCGAGTTTCTTTTTTCTGAGCGCGAGCCGTGAAGTGCCGTAAATTCCGATTCCCCGATTTACCGCGAGGATTCTTAAAGAAACGACTAGATCTAGTCTACGATTTTGTACGCATTTTAACGAGCTAGTAACGTTTTGCAGATATATACATGTGAAGTTAGTTTCATGCTTCAAGGAAGTATTCATAGGTTTCTGATAAAGGCTGTTTCATGCTTCAAGAGAGTATTTATAAGCTTCTGATAAAGGCCGTTTCATACTTCAAGAGAGTATATATAAGCCTCTGATAAAAGTTGTTTCATCCTTCAAGAGAGTATAAGCTTCTGATAAAAGTTGTTTCATGCTTCAAAGAGAGTGAGAGTATTTACATGCTTCTGATAAAGGTTGCTTCATGCTTCAAATAGAGTATTTATAAGCTTCTGATAAAAGTTCTTTCATGCTTCAAGAGGGTAATCATATGCTTCTTATATAAAATATGAGAAAATGTTGGACTTGAAATTTATTACTTAGTCATATCAACAAAATAGTTTGAAGTAGTTTCTTAATGCCATACGTTTACTAGAAAAGGTTCAATTCATACATACAGCTAATGACTGATAGTTACTAAAATAACATTATTCTGAAAGTTTACTCATGATTTGGTGAACTGGTTTCGCAAAACATGCAAAATGTGAGATTAAACGTCATTTAACATATGTTGCACTTTCATATTGTTACCTGAGAATTAATATGTCATTTAAAAAAAGCTGGGGAATTGATCATGTGAATAATACCTGACAACATTAATGTTGTGTTAGTCATAAGATAAATACCCAGCACATCGGGCACACGATATTTGAGGGGAAAAACCCTAAATAGTCACTTCTCGAACTAAGACTATCTGTATCCAGACATGGCAATATAGCAAGGAGAGTCATAGAGTCTGTTTACGTCCAGGGTGGTAAAAAACATCATGTGACAATACTTGCTAGGTAACAACAAGATATATTCAGATCAAGAAAAAGTAAAAAATAAAATACTTGCTAAGTTGGTCATGATATAGATATGCTTCAAAAGAAACCATAAAACAAAAGATTTATAAGAATATCTACGTAATATTTCCTATGCTATATTGTTTGTTTCATTCCTTCACTTTTTAATACTTGTGCTATCTGCCAAATGCGATAATGGCATGCTGGGTAATTTAATCTATAGGATTAATGTTAATTGTTAGAACTGTGTTAGTTGAACTAGTCATATCCTGTTTATAATTTGACTTGACATGTTTGGACCATTAGAAGTACCATTGGTGGTTTACTTACATAAGACTGGCAATCTTGTCTAATAGAAATACGCGATGGAATTGAAGAGTGTGCTTTACATGTCCTTGTTCGTTCAACTTGTATGTGGATAAGATTAGTTCGACTGGGTTAATAATGAGCGGGATAAACCTCCTCTGGAAAAGCTTATTTGGGCAGGAAAAATTTACGCAACACGCACGAATTTTATCCATAAATACTTATCAGTGGAAACAAAACATAGGAAGGCAAACAAATTTTCAACTTTGTATTATTTTTCTGTCTGGAGAAAGTTTTCGTGAGCCTTAACGAGAAAAAAAATCAATCTAATTGATTGGGACGTGGTAGAAAGATCGTTCATTACGTCTACGTATTGTTTTATGTGGCGCGCACTGCATTATGTGTAATTTTGTAAATAACTCAACCTCGCCCTGAGTGTTTTTTTACCGTTAGCGGAATGGCAGTAAAATCCCTACGGGCGAGATATGGGTTCAGTAAAAACCAAACACAACTTACGCTCAGATATTATTTGTTTTTTGCAATGGACACAAACAAATTCTTTTAAACCAATCAATTCATAGGACAAACAAGTAATAAATTTCTGTATTAAGTAGAAACAGCAAAAGTATTCGCTTATCCAAGACAATATAGTATTCTAATGGTGGGGTGGTAGCTAGGTGGTAATAGGGAATGGGTTGGTGATAATGGGGTAGTGGGGTACAGGGCCAGCGACCACGGTTTTTAAAGCCAAGTGAAAGGTGCAGGGGGACAAAACCTTAAATTTTGAAAATTGTACGCAATTTTAAAGACTTTTGCTGCTTTTCCCTGTGTCGTGGGCCCTGGTGTGTCCTTTGGTGGCCCTGGTAGTGATCGATTTTAATTGGGTGGTGAAGTCTAGTGAAATTACCATGGACAAAGACTATTTTGTATCCACGGGGAGAAGAATGGAACACGGTTTGAATTAGAGTGGTTGTAAAAATTATTATGGCAACAGATATTGGACAAACAAATCTTCAATTAGGTTTGATTATTTAATGAAGGGATAAACAAAAAATACGCTGATAAACAATTAACTAATTGCATGAGTAAATATTTATGTATAGAAAAACGATCAATATACAGTTGTTTGTTCGCACCAAAGTTATTAATGACAATTTGTCCCCAAAACATAATGAGCTCATCTCTGTAATTAAATCATTTCATTAAGACACTTAGTGGCTTTTAACACGTTGTGTCTTTTAATTTCCCATATAATAAAAGCTAGCGGTTGCCGGAAAAGATTCATAACAATTTAGATTCGAAAGTGGGAAGAGCTTGACAGTGATTACAAAGTACTTCAAAATCTAATGAATTTCTTCGTTTATATACAGAGAAAAGAAATTAACAAGGAAGAAAAAGAAAACCAATTTGGAAATCGCTACGATTAGATAAAAGAAACCTGGTTAAAGAAATATATACAAGACTGACAAATAATTTTTCTGAAGAAGCTTACGAGGGATGGTTATGGCAAGAGAACATAAGTCTACGAAGATCATAGTGCTTGGAGGTGAATCAGTTGGAAAAACAGGTTTGTTGTTGTTGTTATTATTGTTATTTTCTTTATTCATAAATGTTTAAAAATAAGGACAGTCATTAAATACATAGCGTTCCATGAAATGAATTAAACTATTACTGACTACCTGTTGGATTGCTTTTCCCAGGGGGTTAGATATTGGAAATATAAAGTAAAATAAATGTAGTAAAACCTGATAAGACCCCCTGGTTTCTCACGTAATTATACAGGTTTTCTATGAGACGTTGATTTTATTCAGGAGGTATTACATTTAAATACATTTAAAGGATTATTAAAATCAAAATAGTTTAGGTCTCATCTTCTCAAACAAATAATTATGAAATAGCACACAAATAATTATGCAACAGCAAAAAAGAAACGAATAGAAAAAGAAACATTAGTTAATTGTATCATATGGCACGCCGCCTCCACATAAAAATAATTATGCAATAGCATAAAAGAAATGAATACAAAAATAAACATTAGTTAGTTGTATCATTATGGCACGCCGCCACCAACACCACCAATAATAGATTTCGTAAATAACATTTTTTTAGACTTTTTGGTTTTTCCGGCGGAGGTATTGCTAAGAATGATGTAATTGTTTTACAAGCTCCAACATTTATTTCATGTTCTATTTACAAGCTCCAACATTTATTTCATGTTCTATTTACAAGCTCCAACATTTATTTCATGTTCTATTTACAAGCTCCAACATTTATTTCATGTTCTATTTATCTATTTTTTTAGCACTTGTCATACGATGTTTGACTGGTCAGTTTTTTCATCACTACATCTCTGCTTCCGATACGGCTTATCATTTCGAACAAGGAGCTATTTCTATGGATATTGTCGATTCCTCCGGAAAGGTATTTATTTTATTTACTTTATTTTATTTAATAGTATTTTATTTATTACATTACTATTGTATCAAGAATTTATTTATTCATTTTCTTTGCCATAGTCACTTAACCCCTTAATGCATAGTGCCCCCGGAAATAAATAAAATCATTGGTCATTTCTTTGCTATTTTGCATTCTACAGCGGGTTAATTATTGGGAATATAATGCAAAATAAATTTGGTATAAGCTAATAAGACACCCTGGTTCCTCATAAAATTATAAAAGCTTCCAATGGGAAGTTTAATATAATCAGGGGGTATGCTTATGTATTAATAGTTTAACGGATGGACATTTTTGGGAACCCTATTTCAAATATGTAATGAATGAGCTATCGGAATGTTAATAACTTTTTCATCAAATAAATTAAAAGTCACTTGTGTGAATGTATTCTTTAAGCAAGGGCTAACTATCGATACAGGATATCTGTCTTTTCCTTGTTTACAAAACCTTAATTACAACTAATTATAATGTTTTTTGCCAATTATTTGCACCCACATAGAAAGGATTATGAGATTCAAAAGGCCAATTACTAATTAACATTTTTTCCTGCGCGGGTGGAATCCTACACTTGTAAAAATGCTACTGAGCATGCGCTGATCAGACCATAATCAAGTTGTTTACGTCATTAGCGCATGTTCAAAGGCATTTTCCGAAAGCATAACTCCGCCCGCATAGAAAAACATGTTAAACGGATATTAGCATATCAAATGTTAATGTTGTCTCCCGGAAATGAACTGATCAATGATATCATTTCTTTGCTATTTTGCTTTTTCCAGGGGGTTAATTTTTGGAAATATAAAAGGAAATAAAGTTTGTAAATGCGGTATACCCCTTATTCTCATAAAATGATTAAGAATCCCAATAAAAAGCGTATAATTGGGCAGGAGGTATATATTTAAACAAACAAACAAAAAAAATCCAGGGAAGACTAAAACGTAAAATGGAATCTCTCCAGAGAATGTATGGGCCGGTATACCATGGTTTGGAGATGTTTCTTATCAACTAAAAACGAGATATTCAGGCATCAGCCAGTGTAGAAGTAGCGGGCGGTTGCCTTCCACAGAATAATTTCGGTCAAGATAAGAAATATAAAATTCTGTATAATTACAAAGAAAAATGCCGTAAAAAAATGTTAATAGATTTATGTTGAAAATAATACATGAAATGTAAAAAATATTTATTTCGGAGGAAAAACCAGTCAAATAACATGCAAACCGTAAAGTTTACATACCCATCTTTTCTTCCAAAGAAAGTACTTTTTTTTGGTCGAGACATCAATTAATGAATATGCTAATTAATTAATTTGTTTGAAAATATATTATATTTTCTTTGTAGATGTATAATTTTATTAATTTCTTTTTAGAACGAAGCATTGATCAGTTACGCTGATGGGATTGTGCTTGTTTACTCTATCACGGATAAAGACAGTTTCATTTATTTACAACAACTGCTAGAGAAAGTTCGTCGGATTAACTTACAAAATGTTAACGTTGCTATCATAGGCACGAAGGCTGACAAACACCGTCACAGAGAAGTAACTGCAACCGAAGGTCACCAATTTGCCACTGATAATAAATGCCAATTCTTTGAAACTTCTTCTTACATTCCAAAGCAAGACATCAAAGACATTTTTTACAATTTAACGAAAAACGTTCATCGTTGGAAGAGAAGTAAAAGTGAGTTTGGACTTTTAAGTGAAAGAAATAGAATCACCCATACTTTGAGGAAGCTGTTATCGAGAAGAAGAGACTCTACCGGCACAGCTTTCTACTTCTAGTACACAGATGCATATATTCGTACAAATGACAAGATGCAGGAATGGGAAGCTGGCCTATTCATTCCGGAATGATAAGTCGTTTGTGGAATTCCGGATAGTTTCGGAACAACTTCTGTTCAAAACGTTAATAAAAACTTCGAGTGAAAGTTCACTGTTGCGCAACCACGCAAAACTCTTTCCAATTATCGTTGATATTATTTTAGAAATGTTTGTTTAATGTGTTCGTAAATGTTGTTACCATGTCAATTAAGGAAGAAGATCATTGCGTAGGTCATAATCTTAGTAATGTCATTAACTGGACAGTTGTCACGTTCGAAGAAAATATTTTCTGAACTATGTTACTATCTAGAGCAACAACAGCTTAATTTTTGTAAGCATAACACGTACACAAGATTATGTGCGACACAAGATTATGTGTGTGTACATAAAGTGCATTGTAGTGAATATTATTATAATGTACATATGTATTTATATATATAAAATTAATGTACATAATATATATAACAGAATGTAAAAATATTTTTAAATAAATTTCAGATTTGAAATAAATTTATATATATATTTTAAATTGAAAGGAGCAAAATCAGTTCATATTATCCGAACACCCCATCCCTACACCCTTCCACACGTACCACAATGACACAGGTATTTGAAAAATTAGTCGATCGCAACAGGGAAAAAGCACACAATCAGTATGTTTCCTATAACGTGCATGTCTCGCAACAATTTTGTTTAGATTCTGGTCTTTAGTTAGGCATGCAGAGCAGAAAAATAGTTTCTCCAGGGTGTGTACGCTTCAACTTTCAATAAAGCGATTCTTTCGATATTTTTCTAAAGAAACAGTCTCCAGTGTGCTACTTCAATTATGGTTTGTTTAAATAAATATGTAAATAAAGAAAAAAAAGCAAATAAATATAAGAGTAAGTAATGAATAAATAGATAAATAAACAAACTAACAAATAAAGATAGTAATAATAAAAAAAGAAAGATGATATGGCATAAACACGTAAATAGACAATTTTTTTATGAGGTCTAATTGAAGTCTTAACACTACTGATTGAGTTTTATTAAACATTTTAAAAGTTCGTCTGACTTCTGTATCACCACCAAGAAATTCCATTTCTTCCTCTCATTCTTTTAAGGTGTGCTCTAATTAAAGCGGTTCCCGTCGAGTAGACCAACACTTCTTCACTGTGCTTTTTCTTGCATATCTAAGCAGAAAAATATCTAACAAGAAACAAATACAGGAGGAGAGATTTAGTTTCGAAGACGACGAAATTTATTGACTCAACGAAATCTGCAGTTTTGTTAATCTTGGTCGAATTAAAAATGGAATTAAAAATATCGAAGAAATTTATATAAAGTTTGATAAACTATGAGAATGGTTATTTATTAATATCTATCCACATACAGCAGATGTTGTCTCTCTTTCTCTCTATAGGTATGTAAACATGACAAGTAGTTTTCTTCATTACATGGATCTGTTATATGCACTAGAAGTCTCGTTTTTATTTGCTTGTTACATGACATCAAGGGTAAATTTTTTTTTACGTTTGTTTGTTTTCAAGAGAGTGTCTGAGTTACTCAACAACGCTGCATTATGATCATTAATTTGAATGAAGGAAAAATATATGGTAAGTTGAACCACGGATAGAAATATTTAATAGACATTTTTTCCGAATTTACATCACACGAGGTCACACAACGTATCTTCCACAATTTTCATTTGAAATTTAAACTACCCATCAAAAGAGAACGTTTACTTTTAATATTTCCGAACCATGCGTTTCCGAACTAAATAATTTTATATGGCAATTATAAATAGTTTGCGTGGGAATGGGATGCGGTAGGTTTGGAAGTAACACGGTTTTGACATAAATATGCTATAACTGAAGAAATGATATTATTTACCGTAGATAATTTTCCTTTCCTATTTCCCTTTGTTGGACGGTATTTCGTGTTTTAAATATCCTTTATATAAATATCAAAATTTTAGCCAATTCGGAGACAGTCTATTCCTTAATGAGGAAAGTAATTTAGAAGACTGGGTCATAAAAATTGATAACGGTATACTTTCTGGTAACTAATTGACTGACTTGCTGTAAGGTACTTCCCGAGTCGTAAATTTAATTTGTTCGCTTCTTCTTTTTAATATACTTTTCACTTATGTCTTTTATCTCTTTCCACTGGTCTGTTACTAGTAGAAACCAATCAATTTAACGAACGCCACTTTTTATATAAAGGAACAGAGTTTTTGTTTTTGTTATCAAACAAATGTCAATA
>JANTOQ010705342.1:0-10074 GCA_027564595.1 Bythotiara depressa | reverse complement strand
CTGAAGGATTGGAATGTGCGATCAGTATCAGTCGGTCATTTGATGCCTCATATCGAGCGAGTTGGATGTACTGTATAAGTAAATATGAAAAATTAATAAATAAATTGAAGTTTAAAAAATTATTATTATTATTATTATTATTATTATTATTATTATTATTATTCGTTCATCATAAAATTATACCGTACAAAGACGTTTCCCATTTATAATGAAATAAATATGGTACCCTTCAAATAACTTGATAAATTAGACAACATATCGTATATTTTAATCAGTTGACGGTGCGGAAACTGCGCGTTATTCGTGCAGTTCCTAGTAGTACGATATTCTGTGCTTCACGTATGTTCATTTCCACGTCAAGTTTTTTTTTATCCTCTTCAAATACCATATGCATCATACCAGTGGCCCCGATGATGATGCGGACAATTCGTACTGTTTTTAAATTCCATAGCTGTTTGATTTCGATTGCTACGTCTGTAAATGTACGAAGTTTATCGGCGCGTTAACGAATTACGTTATAATCATTTGGGAATGGTGATTAAGGCAGAATTATTTGTTTTGTCTAGTAGTAAAATGTATGAGTTCATAGTCAGTTTGGATAGGGAAGTTCCACAGAATTTTAGCGTAATAATTTTCAAGTATTTCGTTTGGTTGCAAATTATACCATTTTTCCTTTTTTCCTAGTAGTTGATGTTTATCAGATAACAGGATATATATGTATTTAGCTAGGTCATCGTGTCGTTCACGATATTTCGTAGGAGCTAACGTAGGGCATCCAGATATTTATAAAAACATCACCCTTGGATTTTTCAAGGCGGTCGTCTTCCGAACTACTCCCAACTCTCTACAATTCTGCTACAGCTCTACAAAAGATAGTGTTGTATTGTATATACATATTCTTATTATAAGTGTTTTGGCAGATTAAATATTTGACAAAAACGCAAAATAGCGATGCATGAAATAAATTTGGAACATTAATATAACTATATCTATTGATATTGCACGTTACCTATAGGTATGCGTATCAATTCTTCAAATGTATGTTATACAATGTGGCTCTCATCGGCGCAAAACCTCCTTGCTTGTATGTATGTGAACTCGTATATGTCAATAAAACAATAAGCCGAAAGAAGAAAGTACCTCTTATAGCACGTCATACTTTTATGAAGCCTCCTCCTATTAGAGATAGTTACCTAAATATAAGATTTATTCTAGAAGAAAATATTTTTTACGGGACAGTCATAATAAGCTGTTACGTTTGGAAGACCACTTACGTTTAGCAGCCTCGCGAAGACCATGTAGATTGGGATATTAGAAATACTAATTACATAAGATATGCTATATAAAGAACGTACACCTGTTGATAAAGCAATCTAATCGCTTCTTAGAACATCGCCACTTTTAGCGAACAGTGTTTCCTATATACTTCTATGTCCTTGTTTACCCTTATTATAGGAAATTAACGAAGCACTTTATTAACTCGTATTTAAAAAAATTTAGTGTATCGAAAATTTCAAACACGTACATTTTGTTTATCGTTAATTTAAATCATATTAATTTAAAAGTTTTACTTTTATTTTTTATATATTGAAATAAAGAATATCTATAATCTATAATTCATATTAATTTTCTTTGTCTTCTTCATCGTTTCCATCATCATCTTCTTCAGATGTTACATCATAAATGTTCATTTTTCTAAAAAACGTTCCATAATTTCCTGCGTCTAGTCTTTGTATGCGTTGCAGTCGTTGATAGGAAATTCTACAGACTTAACGTGTATAGTAATTGGCAATGATTTTGCGGTCAATTGACCATTCCACGTTAATTTAATTACAAACAGATAACTTTCAGTTTTTCAAAATTTAAACTTGTTTTTCTCAAAACAATAAAATTCGAATTTTCATCAACGCTAATTCAGGAACGGTAAAACCTTGTGACACGAAACATTGCGCGACGGCTGTTCCTCTTCCTGCGGATCTACCGGTCCTAAAATGTTATAGGGAATATTAGATGTTGTTCTAAAAATTGACTAAAAATCCCCTCCGTATTTTCACGTAGAACAATAAAATGTCACATAAGATTTTTTACGTTTATATCATGGTATTCACCGATCAAAAGAAACACCAAGTTTCATGCTTCTAGCCTATGAGGTTCTGCAGATATATTTCCCGGGGGTCGTTTGTGTTCGGGGTATTGTGCCAATTTAATTATGCACATAATTAATTTTTAACACTTTCTTGCTATTTTTACGTTCCCTAATCGTATGTAACAATTGAACATGCAAATTTCCACAAAAGAGTATATATCAAGAAATTAATATTTAGAGGGGTTTCCACCTTAATAAATGTTTCTTACTTTATGTTAACAATATGTTAAATTAACCTGCGATAACAAAATAGCAAAGTGTTTATTTCATTAATGCCGTGGGAGATTGAGCATTGTAGTGTAAAGGGACAGGAAAGACATACTTGCCGTCCTGAGAGTTGTCTGGAAATGAGCGGCTGTATGCATAAAGCAGAGGTATCTATATGGATATTTATGCATTTTACAGCGTGAAGAAAGAGTCCATATATTTGGTTCCAAATTTGAAATGATCCGTTAATATATTTAAAATGTAAAACAATCTAATGTATAAAATATACGATAAACAACGGCTTCATCTTGTCTTTAGAAAAAGATACTTTACAGAAAGAAAATGTGCCAACAGATAAAGATAACCAACAGGAGGTAAGTGATGGCAGACGCTTATAATTTGTTATTTTTTCTATTCAATAATAGAATATACCGATAAGTCACAAAAAAAAACTTAGACAGACACACATTCCGCACAGAGCATAGCATATTAAAAACATATACAACGCTTAGATCACTGGTTAAAGGAAAACGTTCATAACAGTGGCTCATCAAAACCTTTTCCTCGTGTTTTGATTTGAATGGTGACCAACATTCCAATTATAATAAACGTTGTTGACACCACTTTAAAGCATACATGCATAATGAAGCACTGATATGTTCATGTCACATCTGCACCAAAATATTTGTTACTCGCGTGAATGCAAGTATAGTTACCGTGCAGGTACTTGAAACTCCAATTCTAAAAATGTGTATGATGATCAGGCTGAACACTATGGTATTAACTTTACACAATATCGTCTTAAATACCTTTTTAACAAAAAAGGGGTCCCAAGATAATCAAAAACACTTGCCAGTACCACTGTAAATGTTATTAATACTTTGATAGAAGGTTTCAAGAGTTATAAATGCAATATAATTTTCTTTATAAATTTACATTGATAGGATGTAGAGAAAAGGGTGCAACAGAAGGAAGTAGAGGAGGAAGAGCTGCTGCGGGCAGTAGAAGAACAGGTAAAAATATTACAATAGAGTTGCTTTATGTATGTTAACAAAGTATATTCAATACAATATAAGGACAATTTCAAACATTTAATTTAATTATCAGGCAACATTTTGCTTGCCAGTAACGCCCAATGTGCGATTTTGTAAGAATCAGTGAAAAAGAAACATTTTTCAAGGCCATACAAACACCTTTAACTGATATAAGTGTGTACATGTCTTTACTTCATGAGAACAATAGGCTAAGCAGTTATCATCCAGTCATTTCATACATGCGATGTTATTATGACGTAATTATTATATCTTTTAACCTCAGCTTTAACAATTTGATGGAACATAATAAACATTTATGTATGTTAATGTTTTTTTGAACAAATATTTAGAACCAAGTTTCAAATGGAAATAAAAGAGATAAGCACTGGGATATATTTATATCGTACCAATGGGGCACTGGTCAAGATATTGTTAAAAGACTTCTTCCACATTTACAAGAGGAAGGATATAAAGTTTGGGTAGACTTAAAGAACATGAGAGGAAGCTTATATGGAGCAATGGCGTCTGGCATTAGTCATTCGGATATGGTGTTATTATTCCTTTCAAAGAAATACGAATCATCTACTAATTGTATGCTCGAATATACTCATGCAACGTCCTGCAATAAAAAAATGATTCCTGTCAAAGTCGAAGGTTATAATCCTCCAGATGACTCTATATTAGGAATTATAACTGCTGGCAAACGTTATTATCGTTTATATGACAAGGATACATTTGACAGTGAAGTGTCCGATTTACTTGCCGATATATACGACCAGTTACACCCAGAATTGGCAGGTGATGATGATAATGAAGATGTAGATTTAACAGGTAAATTAAAGTGATTACACTCGTTTTTTTATCATCAGAGGTTTTGCAAATCCACCACCCATTGAGAATTCATTCTAGCTTCACTTATTCTACTTATTACAAAATATTAATTTCAAAATAATACTAGTTTATAAACGGTCTGTCTATAGATGGTTTTGACTGTAACAAAGTTATTTTATTTTATCTCACTACATTAGCTGTAGTTTTTAAACGTTTTCAACCTGAAAATCAGGAGATGTTAATGAATCATTTATTGTTTTTTAATATCCCTAAAACGTAAGATGTATAAACGAAATAACATGTTTTAGCCGATAACAATATGCAGGCTGGCATACCACGAGCTCTGACAACGGAAGCGGAAAGTAATCAAGCTAATAACGAGGTAAGTTATTATTTATTGTGAAAAATAATTTATAACTACATAATTCTCAGACTATTCATCTTAAAGATAACAAAAAAGTCGGAAGACTTTAGAAGTGGGGAACGGCGAATTCTTGTATTAAGAATTTGCAACTATCCTATTCAGAGGAAGGTCATGGACATTGAGGCTTGTCTGCAGGATACTTTAGATCAACTCTGAGAGCTCACAGAACATTACGAATGAATACGCGTGAGATCTGGTTTTTGCTCCAGCCATAGCTAAAATGTCGATCAGCTAGATTCCATAACTGCGGTTCTCCAGTTAAAAAATCAATGCCAATAGATTAACTTGTCCACTTATAATATCTTGTATTTTTTTTATTTCATACCGCTTGCAATATTGAACGCGCTTTAAGCTTTACACAGTTTTAAACTTAATGGGGCAACTGCCTTACAATTAAATTTCTCGGCACGAATACAACATTAAGTCTGGCTTAAAATATGATTTAATTCAACCACATAAACCAATCAAGTTCTTAATTACTTCATGTTTAAATGCATTTAGTTTCTTTGTTTACTTTCAAGAAACCACGGATAGTCGCACTACTACAAAATTGGATTGATATACTGATTTTTCAACATAATAAAATGTAATATTATGTAAATCTGACAACGCAATTACTGAGATAGCGAATTGAAATCTTCTCAGATAAGGCTTTCCTTTATTCGAAATTAAGGTAGCAGAGTACCCTAAGTAATATCACATTTACTGTATGATATTTAATTAAATACAATTTAAATACAAAAATCGTTTTAAAAACTTTGTAGACTAAAGATCAAGCTTTTCAAAAATATATGTCATAGTCATAGATCAACTACGGGTCAACCAGGAATCCGCTCCAAAAAACTCCCCAAAAAACCGTATTTTTTCCTCTTTCTAGAGATCCAACTCCTTCCCTACTTATTTTTCCCCAGATATTTCTACATAAATTGAATCAAGCACCTTTGTGATAGCAAAAGAAATGTGCCCGTGATTTGTTATTTTCCAACTAGTTTGGTCAGTAATTAATTTTTTGTGTTTTACCTTACTTCGTCAAATCCTTTTATGGTTAATTTAATCGTGTAACTTGGCAACCAAAGAGAATAAATAAATTCGCGGGCACAGTTTTGTTCATTAAAGTCTTATCTTCAGTTATGCAGATTTTTAAGGAAACCGACAATTTCTTAACGAGTTGGAGCTCGTAGAGTAAAACAGGGTTGCTGCTATGTGAAAATATATTATTTCACCCTGATAATAACAATAAAACCTTTGCCTTTAAACTCATTTTTAGTGTTATTACTATGTACGTCACAACGCACGAAAAGATAAAAACTGATTAATTAAATTGTATCACAGTCTATAGAAAAAAATAGTCAATGGACTGTGATTACATATATGCCAAAATATACGCAAAAAACAAAACAGACTATGATAACTAAAGGCTTTTTAAATTTTGTGTATCAAATTAAAATGACACACTCAAAGTTTTTCGTGCTTTTCCTTATTTGGTTAGTATGCCCAGAAAAAACGTTTTTTCACACTTTGTTATCATAATTTGTAAGCACATTTTTGTTGAAATATGAAAAAACATTTTTGCCATTCAAATAGGGTACCCTGCTACCTTAAGTCAGAAAGGTTACGAAATACAACATTATTAACTGTCAGCCGTTTTGAGCGGTTTGATACGGAAAATAGAGCTTTTTGATTGGTTGAAAAGCCCTTAAATCATTCATAGAGCGATGATAACCTTTCCTGTTTAGAAATCCAATGTGGTAACTACGTAAACATGAAATATCTTTAAAAAGAACTGAATGCAGTAAAAATGTTGACTCGCCATTCTTTTTAACGATGACACGAGATCGACAAAGTAAGAACAATAAATTATATTTTGACCTTCCCCTCGGAATTCAGCATTCGCTTGGTAAACTTATGAAGAATGCATCAGATAACTTTAGTCATTTTGTTGAAAGTCGATTTAATCAAGGAAGTTAAAAGAAAAGGAATAACAACTCTCGATTTTCATTTGTTTTTCGGTATTGTTTTTTCATTGTTCTCGTCCGCTATTTGCATACTGCTTGTGACTCGGCTCAGACTTTTTTTTGCTGAAGTCGATTTTTCTCTGCGACGTAATTTTTTAGCCGACAATTTTCAAAAAGTTTTCATGAACTTAATGAGTTTCTTTCAGAAACTACGTCGTGCTACCCACAAAACACTGCGTAGGCAGTAAAAACAATACAACATCGAAAGATCTACAAGATTGTTTTGAGATGTAAAGCTGTCATTTCATGGTAAACTTGAAACACACGAGGTGCAGTCAAAAGTAGTCGTTGAAAAGTGGGTTCTGAAGATCGAAAGATTTAACAATTTGTACAGTTTCTCTTGGTTTGCTTGATTCAAGGTAAGAAGTATAATGATATACCTTTTCTGTAAAACAGAGTTTGAAATCAAGCATCAAGGCAATCCTAAGTTATAGTTTCAAACATTTTGTAAATAATGAACAAATTATCGGGCTGACGGAAGGCGCACAGGACTGGTAGTTTTTCCCGATGGTAGTAGTTTGCCCTTTAAATCACGAGGCAAATGTTTTTAGCTGGAAGAAATGTTAGTTGTATTTCATCTACTAACCCTAACTGTAATTTTATTTCCAAACTTCTTAAAAAAAGCTATTTAGGATTAATGTGTTTCTCTCCTAGCTGTGGGTGTTCTCTACCTAGAAAGATTTTTTATAGCTAGCTATAATTAGCTAGCTAGTTCATTACTTTGAAAATAATTACCCGATTGTAACTAGAACTGAACTGAAGCACTATATTTATAATACCTCTGTTTCACAGGAAGGTAGCTAGCCTATACACATTTTTGTTTAGAACATCGAAATTTGCCAGGAATATTTTTCCCCACTCTAGCTAGCTAAGCACTATATACAATCCGACAAAATCTGGGGAGACTCTAGCGAGGTAATTAGCTACTGTATATATGTAGAACACTTACTTTTGTTGCTTGATTGAAAGTAAGAACTGTATATATAATGTTTGTTTGTTCTTGCAAATTAACTACACATGTATACCAGGCACAAAGGCAACCAAACAATTTTAAACTTTGTCAATATTTGGTGATTGTCGTTAGCTACATTCTCTGCTCTTTTACAGTAAAATATTTGTGTATGTTGTTTGTACTGTATTGAAGTTCATTTACGATAGGCCTGCATATAGCTAGGTTACTGTACAGTGGAAAATGTTTATTTTTGAAGAATTTCAGGACCTGCCTAACCCAACCTAGTTAGAGCATCCTCCTTTTACCAACTCACAAAACAACAACAACTTGGTTTGCTAGACTAGATCTCGAGATACAGTATATAATTAAAAAATTTTATATAAGAAGTAAAAGTAAATGATCTCAAGAAATCATAAATTTTCAAAATTATGTACTGTTTCTACAAATGAAGTAATTATGTTTATATTTTATTTTATTTTTGTTTTATAGTGGAACCAGTGGAAGTAATTATCTGACTATACATCTTGATAATTTTTTGGGCCTAGCCACTAAATATCTATTATTATTTTATCATTATTATTATTATTATTATTATTTAGATTCATAGAACTTATAGCCCAGCTAGCAGCTTTTTAAATTTATGATTTAACCCAGTGTCAGAAGAAAAAAAGATACTAGAAGATGGGCCCAATGTTTACAAAAAATAAAGTGAATTAATATTTAATATACTTCTTTTTTTTTCTTTTTTTTTTAATTTTTAGTTTACATTAGTAGAGAATGCTTTACCACTTTTCTTCTGGAAATGTAGCTATATATATTTTCCAATTTATTGAAGATTAAAATTTGGTAGTGTTTTTACCAGCATTGGTCAAATGTCTGCCAGTATGTAAAACACATTAGTTGTGAAGAAATAGAGAAAATTACACACTGGTAATAATAGGTTTTAAATACAAAATGGGTTTTTTCCTTGTTAGTCCTATTGTTACTGTAATTTTCCTTTTTTAGTCAAATTGTTCACTGTAGCAAATGCACTATTAGAGGAAGAATGCATCCAGTTCATACTTAGTGAGAAGTTCGCTCAGTATCCTTTCGGTAGACAAAGAATATGTGGCACTACAAATGAAAATCTTTCACATGAATTTCAATAACTTAATGTAGTGCAGTGTCAACTGATTAATGATGTGCATGGCAACACTTGTGGCAGACCATATGATCATCAACCATTGGATGTTCCAAACATGCACAAGCTGCCTACAAAACGTAAAAGAAATAATTTTCCAGAAACACTGTTATAATGCATTTAAATTCAATCAACTTCAGTATTTTTATGAAATGGGATTTATGTAATTTTTTCCTTAAAATTTATTTTATTTATTATGGTTTGAAGTGAAAAATTGAAATTCAATTCTTCTTTTTTAATGATAATATACCGCGGCATTTTTATAACTCAGGTTGTCAGTGCAGGTGTTTTATCACTTTATTTTGAAAGAAGGAATATCTAAACTTGCTGTTTACGAAAGATTTATTTATTCGCGGAGAAGATTCATCAAAATTGCTAAGTTCTGTTTCCAATTACTTCCAGGTAGTGAGTCGAAAATTCCGAAATTCTGCTGATTTACTATTGATTTTTCTGATTATTTATGACTTTGATGCAACATTATATCCGTTAATTTTTGTCATTTTTGTCATGTGCTCTTTTCACAACCTGACTGACGTCCTTCTTTGGGTCCCTGTATTGTCTGAATTCCACAATAATTGTGAAATGTTTTTGGGTGATCTCACTCAACAAGTGTGAAAAACACCTGTATTAACCTTTTTCCAAGGAGGGTATCACACATGCCACATACTCATTGTCGCCGGATGTTTACCAAGTACAAACTTTATTTACAAAAAGTTATATAAAATGTTTTGTAAATATATTTTTAATATAAGATAAGTTTATTTACAAGAAAAGTTTATGTTTATGTACAATGGTAGTCTGTAGCAAAATGTGCTCGCTCATATCTCATGTTGGAGTCTTGTCACACACTTTGTTTGCAATTCATTTAAAATTAAACTCGGGAAAAGTAAAGTTATATGCTATATGATTTTTTGGCAATTCTAAGACGCCGTATCTATATAAATAAAGAGCATACATCAAAGTTTCAATATACATAAGATCAATAGGAAATTGGAATTCATGAATTTTCAATTTATATCAAAAGAAAAAGTTGTTTTTATTTACAGTACAGGTTAACCCTATTTTGGTTGGGGGGGGGGGGGGTAAAATTACCCCCCAACCATAAAATTGTAGAAAACAGGAAATTTTTGCGGGCCGAAGGCCCGCACTGGTTTTTATGTGAACCAAATTTAGTTTTACACATTTCCTGCAAGTTTGGGGTCATACACATGGGGGTTTTGTGGGGGACAGGTGATGGTTGCTTTTATTTATCCCGATATTATATTTCTATAATTGTAAATGGCCA